>PVJN01022560.1:0-33241 GCA_004026805.1 Lasiurus borealis | reverse complement strand
TAAGATGACACCCAGTGTATAAGGCGACCCCTGACTTTTGAGAAGATTTTCCTGGGTTAAAAAGTCGTCTTATACACCGGAATATACAGTAGCCCTGTGCTTTACTGTTTTTCTCCTAAGAATCCAGCTCATAAAATATATGATGGAACACCTTTCTTTCTTCTCTCTCTCTCTCTCTCTCTCTCTCTCTCTCTCTCTCTCTCTCCTCTTCTTCCCTCTGTTATCTCTTCCTTCCCCCTCACAACTTCCTCTTCTCTTACCCCTCCTGAGTCACTCTCCTTTTTCCTCCTTCTGCTCCCAGTTCTCTTCCTCTAAGCCTCTGTTTCTCCTTCTCTCTCTCCTCTTCCTTCTTTGTCCACCTCTGTCCCCTCCTCTCTTTGGCCTTCCCCTCTCAATGCTTCTGACTGTGTAGGTATTCTAAAAACCTCTCTGCCCCGGAAGTTGATGGGTGGATCCAGAACAGTCCTTGTGGAGTTCCCCGATCTCCAGCTCAGTGAAGCCTAAAAGGTTATTTCCGGCTCCCCCTGCAGTAACCAGCCTTCAAACGAATGTCCCGATGGCTTGTTTGAAATGAATGAATGCTTCCCAACCAATGACCCGAAATCCAATGACAAAGTAGCGTTTCACTAATGCGGCACAAACGATAGGTTTCACATAGCAGTGTGTTTATTGCTCTTTATTGGAAGGGATGAGGTAATGAGGTGGGACATGCGGCATCTGCCATTTGTGTTTACAGCTCCCATCCTGTGATGTGAGGCCAAGTGACCCTGGGCAAGTCAGGAGTGCAGACATGAGCCTCACGCTCACCCCTTGGAATGCCTTCTTCCTGTGATGGAAGTGCGAGCGAAGGTTTCCTTGACAAATAGCCGAGCCCCTGGGAGCTGCCTGGAAGTGTGCATGATGTTAAGCACAACACATCTCGACCTGGACGTCTACCGGGGCCAGGGCTCTGAAGCCACTGGGCTCTGTTTTAGCCATACAACGGGGAGCTGTCAGAAACTTCCAGTGCCTTCCAAGCCTCCCTTACAGTCTTTGTCCTCCTCCCACCCTCCTGGCTGGGCTCTCTCATCTACAGCTTGCTAGAAGCACGGCCCAGCACTTTTCTGATGGCTTGTGCCTTTAGAGCAGTGGTTCTCAACCTTTCTAATGCCGCGACCCTTTAATACAGCTCCTCATGGGGTGGTGACCCCCAGCCATAAAATTATTTTTGTTGCTACTTCATCACTGTGATTTTGCTACTATTATGAATCGTATCTGTGTTTTTCAATGGTCTTAGGTGACCCCTGTGAAATGTTGTTCGACCCCCAAAGGGGCCGCGACCCACAGGTTGAGAACTGCTGATTTAAGGCTACCTTTAGTTGGCCAGGAGAAATTACACTTTGTAATCACAGGCTGACTAGAAACAACACAGAGGCAGGAAAGCTGACCCATGTAGAATCTTTCATTCCTTATCTATTTTCTTTTTCATTACATTTATGCAAACTTTTGGATCCATACACCTTGCCTCATATTATACACAATGCCCTGGCCTTATATGCACAATTGACATACCCATATTTTCCGGTGTATAGGATGACTGGGCGTATAAGTTGACCCCCAACTTTTCCAGTTAAAATACAGAGTTTGGGATCTACCCGCCCTATAAGATGACACCCGGCGTATAAGACGATCCCAACTTTTGAGAAGATTTTCCTGGGTTAAAAAGTCATCTTATACGCCGGAAAATACGGTACACAAAGTTCCCTGTGTGTGTGTGTGTGTGTGTCTATGTGTGTGCAGCAAAGAGAGCTGGAGAATAATTTAAACACTTCAAGAGATCCTCTTCGTCCTTCACTCCATGGGCTTAGACCCAAGATTGAGACTTCCCAAGGGGATAATAGATTCCAGGCTTCCCTCTGAGGATCTTTGCAACCTTTCTCCCCTCACTTAGTATGATTCTGGTATCTAAAGCCTTGGTATTTATTACAGATACAGTGTGGACCCCATGTGAAACGGGGCTATATTAACAGAATTCTTTTTTTTTAAAACTAGAATTGGAGTAGGATAATTAAGAAAGAACATAAGGACTAGAATCACACTGGTTCTACATCTTGATACTAGTGACTCACCATTATTCCCTGAATTTCTCTGTAACTGCATTTCCCATGTGGAAAGTGAGGTTCGTGTGGTAGGGGAGGAAAAACTGTTCTTCTCCCCTCATAGGTTCAGTAACTGGGGCCTGTGAATTAAATTAGCAAAAGACAAATTAACGGGAGAAAATCTTGATTTCGCAGGCACTCAGAAGCTTCCCCGTAAAGAAGTAAAAACGCAGGCCTAGAAGTGTCTAGGTCTGAGAGTTGATGTACAATTTTAAGAAAGGGCGATACATTGCAGAGATGTGAATAGACAATGGAAAAAAGGTTTGGACCTCGAGGGGCTGTAAATTGTGGGGAGGTACCGAGTATATGGAGGAAACTAATGAAATATAAGGGCTATTTATTTAGTAAGGTTTGGTATGCAGACTCAGCGTGGTGCCATCTCTCTGATGATTAAGAGTCTTCTCTTCCTGGGATGGGAGAGGGGAGGGTGACACTTCCACAAAGAGTAATTTATGCTCTGCTTTCAGGCAGAAAGGAAGGGAGCAGGGAGCTCCTTTCACTAGTATGCCCGCTCTTCTTTAAATGCCTTCAGCTCCCAATAATCCTTGTGCTGCCAAAACCGGTTTGGCTCAGTGGATAGAGCGTCGGTCTGCAGACTGAAAAGTTCCAGGTTTGATTCCGGTCAAGGGATGTACCTTGATTGCGGGCACATCCCCAGGGGGAGGTGTGCAGGAAGCAGCTGATCGATGTTTCTAAGTCTCTATCCCTCTCCCTTCCACTCTGTAAAAAAATCAATAAAATATATTAAATAAATAAATAAATAAATAATCCTTGTGCTAAAGTGGTATATTTTGGGGTGGCTTATTCGGATCTCCTTTAGTATAAAAAGTGTAAAAAGTAAGAAACTCATAGGGTTGAGAATTAACTATAGTAAGCATTTTCTAAATGTCCTTTTTTTCCCTTTCAGAGAGATAGTTGAGCAAGCTTTAAACCACATAGCTGGAAAAGTACAACTAGTACAGTGGTACCTCGAGATACGAGTGCCCTAACATACGAGATTTTTGAGATACGAGCCGTCGAGCAAGCGATTTTTGCTTTGAAATACGAGCAACATTTGAGATAGGAGTCATCGCCTGGATCAGCCGGCTGCACACAACCCACCAGTTTACCGTGACTCGAGCGTCTCATAGTTTCCCACGCCTCAAGGTTACGGAATGAATTAAACTCGTATCTCAAGGTACCACTGTATATGTGCTTTGGGAGCCCTGGAGAATGGGAGCGCCTACCCCAGCCAGCTCCCCACAGAAGCCAAGGAGGAGAGTCAAACATGTCTGGGGGGCAAGACCCGGCCTTGCTGAAGACCTTTCCTTTGCCATAAGGGCTTGATGAAGGGGGCTGGCGGTGAGAGGGCTTGGCTAAAGGTCAGGCTGGTAAGATATGGAAGGATGGTTTGCTGAGTAATCTCTACTACCCACTTCTCCCGCGTCACTGTAGGTATTTCATCATCATCTGCATGTATTCTAAAGACTTCCTCCCACAACTGTTCTTGAGCTGGTCAAGCTAAGGTTCAGGGTCAGCCAGAGGCAAAACTGGTTTGCTTTACAGTACTCTTTTTTGCTCTCCAGTCAATATTTTCTCCACCCAACCCCAGATATATGCTTCACTTATCAGCATTTTCACGGTAGCCCTGAGCCTCCCAGGAAACTCCTCTCTGAGGTTGGATCCATCTGGAATTCCTTCTCTAGGGGCTGAGCTGGAAATCCAGCCAATATGACAAACGAAGGCCTGCTGAGATGTTAATGGGGGTTAATGAGTTCGTCTCACTCAGGCCCAGCTTGAGGTGATATAGTTAACCGTCTACTAAATTATTCCATGGCACAATTTCCCCCTCTCTCCCTCACTGTTCCCCCAGGCCTGCTGTAATTCTGAAAAGTCCAACATGCATCACTTATTTGTGTTAATCAGCCAGTATGTGGCCTGAAAGTTTGGATTCTGAGTAAGAATGTGCTGAAACAACCAGGCGATCTTAGCAAGAACCCCTTGTTCAGACCAAAGCTACCAGTTCGCTTTCCGTGGGCAAGGTGATTCAGGGGAGAGAAAACACAAATCGTGTCCCCTCTGTGCTTAAACAAAGCAACTTGTTTTATTTTCCCCTGAAGCTCATTCCTCTCAAAGCTGCCTATTCATATCATATCTGGAACATTTGCAAAGTACCCTACCCCAGGGCATAAGCTCATGTGACTATTTGAAATAATGCAGAATGTAACTTGTCAACTGGACTGTTAAAATTTAGTCGGTTTTATACTCCTAAATACTGAAAGGTCTTTCTTAAATCTTTTTGGTGCACCCAGCCTCGGTCATGCTCTTTTTTCTGGACCTGCTGTACACCTAGATGTGTCTTAAAAAGAAGTTGGTATATTCATGGTTCTAAATACAGTGGTACTTAGAGATACGAGTGCCCTCACATACGAGATTTTTGAGATAGGAGCCGTGGAGCGAGCGATTTTTGCTTTGAAATCCGAGCAACATTTGAGATAGGAGTCATCGCACAGATTGGCCGGCTGCACATGACCCAGCGTCTCAGTTTCCCACACCTCGAGGTTATGGAACGAATTAAACTCGTATCTCGAGGTACCACTGTACTTATTCTGTACAACAAAAAATGAAATAAAAATTGGATAGCTTTCAGAAACTTCAGGTTTGAGTCCAAATGCCTCATGATGAGACAAATTGTCCTTTCACTGAGATCATCTTCACAGTGGAGGCTGTGTTGTGTGGAAACAAAGACCACCCATATGAGAACAAAGGCTATTGATTTCAAAGCTTGCTATACTAGCTGCAAGGGAGTCGGCTGCAATCACCTGTGTTTTGGCAGACTCAGATGAATAGGAGAGCTTTCTAGTGGAAAGAGAGGAAGGCTTTAGGTGTGCACTTATTGGAGGCTGTTGGCAAGGGGGAGATGGAGGTGGGTTAACTGGAAGTAGGGCATTCTATGTGATGGTTAGTGCGCATGTTTGACTTTCTCTGGCTGGTCCTAAGTTGAAAGTGGAGACATAAGCTAGGGAATCTGTCAGTAATTAATTTAAGTTCTGGCCATTGGGGGCAGATTGTTACAGGAGTTATTATTTGGCTTTTTCAATGTCTGTAACCTACCTTTAATCTACTTTCATTTGCAGAGAGAGCAACCTGATTTTCTATAAGTCTGACTTATAGATTATCAGGTCGGGCTGGTTACTGTACATAATGATTTGATTTCATGGGCTGGTTGCTGTAGTTTGTGGGTAAGAATTCTATTTTTATATATGGTCTGGCTATGTTTTCCATGTAGAATTTGAAAATTCTTATGTCGTTAGATCTGTCAATATTTTTCTATTTTATTTTTTTAAGAAAAGACATCATAGAGGAAGAAAAACAGACTTTCCAATTCTATTATGGTAACTTTCGCTTGTATTTTTCTTTAGCACATTTCTTCTAAATAATTGAAAATGTGTTATGACAAAAACTAAGAAAGTTTAAAAATAAGAAATACATAGTTTATTTATTCCTAGTCCATCCAAGTTTTAATATCCGTAACACATAAGGAGTACTATAAATCAATAAAAAAGACAAAGAACCCAACAGATGTATGGACAAAATATATAGACAGGCAATTTACAGAATATGAATACCAAATAAACATATGAAAAGATGAGTAACCTCACTAATAATGCCAAAATGCAAATTAAAACAAAAATAAGACCTTTGCCAGCTATTATTTTGGCAAAAGTTAAAGGAAATGAGCGAACAAGATTCCTGCATGCCTTATCCCATACTTGCTCCATACTACCTCTAGTATTTTGGAAGCTCTTTTTCTTATATTCATGCTAGTGCTTGCTTTTTGGTTATGAATTAATGTTTTCCTAGCAACATCTGAAATTTCAATGTCTGTAACCTACCTTTAATCTACTTTCATTTTCTGTCTCCTTTCTCCCAATATCTTTTGGCTGAATTAAGTAGTGTACTGGGAGATAGATCAGAGTGATTCTCTCAGGTAATTTTTTCAACTGTGTCTATTCTGATACGCAAACTATTTTTATTACCATAAATGATGTTTTTAATTTCTAAGAACTGGTTTTATCTTTTTCATAGCAACCTGTTTTGCTTTTCTGGGTCAGGTTTTTTTTTTTTTTTCTTTCCTTTTTTGAATCTCATGAGCTGTGGATTTTATGACACCCCCTTATATTTCTGATGAATCCTCCTTTTTCTTTAAAGCATTTGAGTCGGTTTCTATTATCGGCAATTGAAATAATGCTTTACCGTAACAGAAGTCTGGAAGATTGTAAGTGGGAAAGATCACATCTACTTAGTTGAATCGGAAAAGGCTTTCTGTGGTGGTTTATAATATTTGCTTTTTCAGATGGGTAAGATTTAAACTTCCAAAAATGGCTGAAGTGTTCCTGGTTGAAGGAAGAGCAGGCCAGTGCAAACATTGCAGAGAAGAAGGAAAAGTACAGTTTGGTTGGGATAGAGCAGTGGTTCTCAACCTTCCTAAGGCCGCGACCCTTTAAGACAGCTCCTGATGTGGTGGTGACCCCCAACCATAAAATTATGTCCGTTGCTACTTCATAACTGTAATTTTGCTACTGTCATGAACTGTAATGTAAATATCTGATATGCAGTATGTATTTTCGTTGTTACAAATTGAACATGATTAAAGCCTAGTGATTAGTCACAAAAACAATATGTAATTATATATTGTGAAATATTTATTTCTAATTACAAATAAATGAAATTGTGTCTTGAATCATGATGTAGCATGGGTAACAGTCTTCATAGGATAACAGTAAACTACATTGCTACACTTTGCTACACCAAGGAGCAGTCTGTTGGTTCCTAAGACCATGGGAAATAGGTGTTTTCCAATAGTCTTAGGCGACCCCTGTGAAAAGGTCGTTCGACTCCCAAACCTGACCGCTGGGATAGAGTATGGTATGATGAGGGAGGAGTAAGTGGGAATGCTGGAAAGGTATTAGGGGGGGGCATCGTTGGGAGGGCCTGACCTTGAGTGCCAGGGAGAAGACTTTGAAAGTAGTGTGGCATTGAGGAGATGCTCAGAGGATTTAAATGAAAGCACAGTATAACCAAAGATGTTGTCCTGAGAGATGAATCTGGCTACAGTGTGCAGAATGGATTTGAGTGGAGACTGTCGCAGAAGGACACGTCAGGGAGACTACTGAATTACTGCAAGGAAGGTGTAATGAGGGTTTGAGCATGTGGAAATTGAAATATTTCACACTCTGTGTGGGATTTGGATATCTAGATTAGAAAGTAGCTTATGCAAAGGAATCGTTGTATTTTTATGTTCTAAGAATCAAGCATGACAGAATGGGGTGATAAAATGCGGAGTGGCCACAAATGTTAACTCTTGCTATATTAAAAAGGAACTCACTCTTTACTCTCTTTCACCATTCGTTGAACTGTTTCTCATCATATTTCAACAAATGACATTGACAATATGTATGAAATTAGAATTCCATCATTGGATGCGTTCTTCCAAGACCTAACCTTTAGACATGTGCTCCTTAAAACAAATGTTTGTTTTTTCCTCTGGCATCCTTAACTAAACAGTATTTCTCTTTTGCTTGTAGCAAGTTTCAAAATAATTGTATCGATCTTGCTTCCTGAGCAAGAAAATCTGTACTCGGAAGCTCTTCTTAACTTCAGAGACTCAAGGGAACAAAGGCAGAGAGAACTTCAGGGTAGCGACGCCTCCACTGCTCCCCACTCCCAATAAAGCAAGCTGAAGTGAGGCGAGGATAAAGGAGTTTAATTTGCTGGGTAATAGCACCTCTAACTGTGTTTGTTTTACCTCCCGGGGCTAAAAATCAGTTCTGCAAGAGCTGGAGGTGAGGATTGGAAAAATACGTTTGTCCACTATCAAGATACCATTGATGGCATGTACACATAAGGAACTGTTTGACATTGAAACTGGGACTCAAAGCTATCGGACATTGAAATTGGGACTCAAACATTGTTTTGCTCTTGTGGGTTTATTTCTAGCCTGCAGGGGCAAGGTGTTTTTAAAGACAAGAACCAGGGGGTTGGGGGAGGGGGGAAACAAAGTGTTGTGCGAGGCAGCAGTGTAGGTGTTCACCTGTGCCGCCATCTTGGGTTCTCTCAAGATAATTTTTAAAAAATGTAGTGGATGATGTTACTGCTATTGCCAAGCTCCCTATACAGACTGTCCAAATGCCACCTTCTGTGTGTTTTGCTCTTAATGATTTGTACCTTCAGCCTGCCTTCTACTAGTAAAAGTACCCTTGAACTGTTGGAGTTGCCTCATCTGGAGACTTTGAGAGCCAATAGTGCCTGGCAGTTCATGTGCCCAAGGGTGGCCCATCGCTGAGAGCTAACTAGTAGAGCAGTGCAAAAGCCCAGCACCCGCCCCTCGCCTTGAGGTGGGGCAAACTCTAGTGTGATTTACATGCCAGGATGCCCCTAGATTGTGACTACCTCGATCTCACTCTTGGTTTGTTTCTTCTCCAACCCTGGTCTGCTTCCCTCACTCCCCGATTGCTTCTTACTGGGAGCACTTACTTCCCTGATAGATCACTGACACGTGGATCTTCAGCTCAGGTCCTGCTTCCGGGGCCAGGACTAAAATCTTAGGCTGTGTTGTCAAGGTTGTCTCTGTAGAGAACAGGACCGTTATTCTCCTGGACTTTACAGGAGCACAGAGGAGGGAAATGGAGATACCAAGCCTTGTTTCATCCAGTAGAGAGTTCATAGAAAGTTCCATACTTTGTCTCTCTGATGATAGGAATATTCAAAAAATTCTAAAGCATTATTGGAAACATTCGTCTTTTACAAATCTCATTCCTCTGTGCTTTACATTCTCAATAATAAGATAGAGAATGAGACTGTTTTAGTGTATGTTTTCAGATACAAGGTTTTAGTGCAAACAGTATTTAATTTATGTGATAAAATAAAAGCAGTATTTAATGTATGTAATAAAACAACAACACTATTTTAATTTCCCCAATTCTTTCTGGGTATGTGATATTATATGAGGTATCTCTAAGTGAAAAAATAATAGGAATAATAAATTGCCATTTTACAAAATTTAGTAAAGCCTTTTTTACAACCTTCTCAGAAAATGAGAACATGAGTGACTGAATTGACTGGATATCAAACCCATTTGGAAATAATGTGCTTTCCAATTCCTTCTTTTGAAGGGATTTGAAGGTGGACCGAATTTAGTTATCAAATTATAAATAAAAAATCTGGGTATATATCTGAAGAGACCCAAAGCACTAACTTGAAAGAATTTATGTGCCCTGTAAGCTCATTGTTTATTTACAATAGTCAAGCTATCAAAGAACTCAAGTGCCCATCAATAGGTGAGTGGATAAAAAACTAGTGGTACATATATATAATGGCATGTTATTAAGGCTATAAAAAAAGAACAAAATCTTACCATTTGAAACAGTATGGATGGACCTAGAAGGTGTTATGTTAAGTGAAGTAAGTCAGTCGAGAAAGACAAATAAATACCATATGACGTCAATTATATTTGGAATCTAAAGAACAATATAAACGAACAAAACAAAAGCAGACTCGTACAGAGGACAGACTGATGGCTGCCAGAGGGGAGGGGACTCAATGAAAAAGATGAAAGGACGAGAAGTACAGATTGGTAATTACAAAATAGTCAGGAGATATTAATTGCAGCTTAGAAAATATAGTCAATCCTATATAATAAGAGAGGAATATGCTAATTATCCTTCACGCCCTGAGGCGTAAGGACCAGCCTGATCAGGGATGTGCAGGAGGGTGGGGCAGTGAACTACAAGTGGGCAGAGGAGGGCCACAGGACACGGCCGGGCAACAAGCAAGTAGGAGGCGGAGAGCTACAGGAGGGGACAGGGCAGCCAGCTATAAGGGGGGTGTGGGGGGAGCTACAGGAAGGTGGGGCAGAGGGTGGAGGGCGGAGCAGTGAGTGATGAGCAGCAGAGAGCTACCAGTGGTGGTGGCGGGTGGCCAGCTGAGGCAAGGGCAGCAAACTACTTGTGCACGAATTCGTTCACGCATGGGGCTGTGAGTAATGTAATAACTATGTGTAGTGCCCGTTGGGTCCTGGAAATATGAGGGGGACCACTTTGTAAAGTATATAATGATCTAACCACCTGAAACTAATACAATGCCATATGGGATGCAAGCTGTAATTGAAAAACATTTTAACAAGGATGAAAAATTCTTTTCCATGATATAACCACTATTGACTTTTAACATGTATCTTTCAGTGGAATGGTTTTGCTAGAACAACCATTTCTATTCCTTTACTTACCTAGGCAAGAAAGGTTTCTTTTTGATTTTATTGTTTTTAACAAGGCTTCTTAATTCTGACATCTATAAACACAATACAAATGTACTGTAACCTTTTAGAAATACCGGTTATTTACTTCATCTCATGAAAGGCTCCTTCTGTGCCCAGGTCTGGCGCACTCTGAAGACTGCAGTGGAAAGCAACCCTGCACTCCACATTTCTGTTTGCTTATTTTTCTTTTCCTTACTGTTAAGCAAGGGAGTATAACTTGGATTGAATTTCTACTACCTCTGTGTCCCAGGGAAACTGGAGATTTGTTTACTAATTGAAAAAAAAAAAAGAAGTGGCAGAGAGAGAGTCCTTTTATGACATTCTTTCTTCAGACAAAGCAGCATTAGCTCCACTACTTTGAAATGACTGGGCAATATGCTTTCAATCCAGGGCCACGATATTTGTTATATAATTCAGAAACGCTAAGGCACCCATAAAAATTTGGTAATGCATACATTTCTTTGATGGGATGGATTATCTGATCCTGTTAGCATCTTCAATTGTACATTTCCTAGGAAAGCGATTTTTAAACAATGTACCACCCATGATAACCAGCCCTACATTAATTGGGAGTTAGGATTTTCCCAAACTAACAGAATTTTATTGTAGTCCATAAAAAGGAGAGCTCATCAATATAACTATCGTAGTCATTGTACTAGTTAATATCTTAATATTAAAACCAGAAAAAAACCACAGTGAAAATTCCTTGTTGTTATAGTAAAATTTTTAAAAATACCTTTTAATTGATTTTTTTAGAGAGAGAGGAAGGAAGAATGACAGAGAGGTAAAATACTGAGAGAGAAACATTGATCGGATGTCTCCTGCACGTCCCCTACTGGGCATCATACCTGTAACCCTGACATGTGTCCTGAGCAGGAATAGAACGGGTGGCCTCCTGGTTAAGGGGTTGATGGTAACCACTGAGCAACACCAGCCGCGCTATAGTAAATTTGAATTTTTATAAAAATCTCATATTCATGGCAAAGAAAATGTGAAAATCAAGTTGATGGTGAACTAGACTGTTTGATTTTAAGTGCCCCTGAGGGAATGAAGAAGCGAGAAGGGGGGGAACTAATCATGCCACAATGTACTCCATAAAATAAACAGCTTCATCATACATCAGTGCTTGGAATATATGAGAGTGAACATTAGAATTGCAAATGAATCGGGAGAGGAAAGAACTCTGCTTTTACAGGATTTTGTTTTGCATTAGGCTCAGGGATTGTTTTCTCCTGTAAACTAAGAATTAATTCCCAACTTTGAGCAGAAGCATGGATGAGAATTACCCCATTAATGGTGTGATAATTAAATAGGTCTGTCTCTTTTTAAATCATATAACTGGAACCTACTGAACTTGATTAATTAGAAAAAGACAGAGCATCCACGGCAGCAAAGTGCCTTACCACAAACATACGTCTCATTCCTAAAGCATGACACTTGGTTTTAAATATGTGCAGGCTCCAGAGTTTCGGGGCTGTATATTCGGATGAAGAACCAGATACTGCCTGATTAAATGACCTCGTCTCGGAATGCTAACATACATGGTTTGATTTTAAGTGCCCCCCGAGAGAATGAACAATAATCAGTAATTCCCTACTTCATGCTGCTTCCCAATTGCTGATTCTTGCTTTCCTAACAGAGGTTAAATGGGTGTTTCCACCTTGATTATTATTACCATATTTGGGGATTTTTCTACCTAATCTTATTTTGCATGCAAGCACGGTGCATTTCCTCCTCTGTCCACGGAGGAGACTGCAATGGGAATGAGATAGATGCAAATCTGAATAGAGGACTTAGTTCTAAATGTGTGATCTCAGGAATTCACTCTAGGGCTCAGGGCTAGGAGTTTTATTGCCATTTACACAGGATTTAATGTATTTATTTACCCCTGATGGATCTGCTCCATAAGTCCACTCAAACAAGCACTTAGAAAAGTGTGATGTGTGTATCCATAACGAAGCCCTCTTTACAGGGATGAATAAAGCAGCCTAAGGTCAGTGTGGGAAACCTGGCATCCGTCCTTAGTCACTCCACTTTAGTGGCCTCGTGTTGTCAGGAGGAAGCCATTGAATAGCCATTCTATGTGGTATCGAATCCAGGGTCATGTCTAGTGTACTTCTCACCTTGAGAAAATCTAGAGAGAAATGAAAGATCAGTAAGAGATGGCACCTAGTGACAAGCTAAAGGATAAAAGCGATGAAATATCAAAGAGATAGAAGGTGCTGTGTGTGTATATGTGAATGTCCTCCGGGCAGTAAGGAGAGAAGACATGAGATCCACCAAACTGGGAATGTGGACCTGGGAAGACACCAGGCACTTGCCTCAGAGTGGATGTGGCTCTTCTCTTGCTTAAAACCCTGTATTAACTTCACTGGAGGAAGTTACCTTGCAAGCAAAATACCAGATTTTATAAAAACCTACTGCCACTATGCCCATTGCATCCAGACCCATAACTGCAGGTGTGGGCGGGGGGCAGGGGGAAGATAACTTAAACATTGATAAAATGGCAAGGTTTTACTAAACTGTATCACTGATAATCTGGAAACCACATATATGAGAATGAATTCTAAAGGCACTAAACCAAAGGGGGTGAAATATAACATTGGCTAAATACACCTAATATTAATGAACTAGAAGCCCGATGCACAAAGATTTGTGCAGGAAAGGGCCTTCCTTCCCCTGGTTGCCAGCACCGCCTTCACTCTGGCTGGAGCTGCCTTTCTGCCTTCCCACACTGCCCAGAGGCCCTGAGTGGCTGGGGTGGTGTGGAATGCCTGAGTCGTTTCCATGGCAATGTTGCAAGCATCCGCCCCGCCCACCTCCAGCCATTTGGCACCAGGGTATGCAAATTAACCCAACAAAGATGGTGGGTTTATGCAAATTAACCCAACAAAGATGGTTAATTTGCATACTCACTCCTGATTAGCTGGCAGGTGTTGTGAAGGTACGGTCAATTAGCATATTACTCTTTTATTAGGTAGATTCTTTTTCTTCATACAACAACTCAGTGGTCTCTACAGTTCAGACAGATTGGACTCCATATACCACCTGACACCACTGGGAGTGGTTGACTGACACCTGGACACAAGAGTGGCCTGTAAGGTTGGGTTATGCACAAATCACATCCACTGGAAGAGGGAAGTGAAGGAAGGAGGGTGTTCAGGTAAATGAGGCAGCACAGATGATGAAGAAATGATGCTCTATTATAGGGTCAGGTCCTCTTTGGTAACTGGAAGAAACTCGACCAGCCTCTACATTGGCCAATCCTATGGCATAAAGGGTATATCCCCACTGAAATGACCAGGTCTCTGTATTTCTCTGCTTTGCAAGCGCATTTTATGTGCAGACAGAGAATTTAAAAAGCAGTATTTATGCCCATTCTTGTTACAAACGGACTGTAAGCAATATGATTGCATTAAGTGTTCTCTATGTTTACCAAACTATTTCCGAGGAAAACCTTCCAAAACAGCTGCTTTATGACTACAATGAACATCTTTGTAATTTCACTTGTCAAAACAGCCTGTCCCACACTCTCTCTCCCAACCCTGACTCTTCAGTTTGCAGGGGAAGAAATATGAGCTAATGAGGGAGAGGGGAATGGAGTTTAGCAAACAGCTGAAGAGGTGCCTTGAAGACATTGAAAGCAAGCTTGACCGTTTTTCACCCTTCCTTAAAAATGCATGGAGATGGTCCAATTAGTTGGAGAACTGAGATTTTTTTTTTCATTTGTGAGAAGAGGAACAGTGCGAAAACACTGGCTGAAGTTTCTAAAGCTGAATATCAAGAGGATCCCTATAAAAGAAGAAGATAATGTTATGGATGACAGCAAGTAAGGGCATAAGGAATTTATCAAGAATGCTGGGACAGATTTCAATGATGCAGAGAGGGAAATTTATGAACAAGTGACTGGGAGAAAGAAAAACTCAGAATGAAGAATGATATCAAATTTGCTTGTGCCTGAACTGACTGGGGCGTGGAGGAAGAAAAATAATGTATGTGTGAAGTCTATGTGAGGCACACTGCTCAGATCAGACGTGCTATGAGAAGCTGCTCCTATGACGTCATTCCATGGACTCGAGGAAAGTCTCTCCTATCCTCTCTTCCTGCTGTATCTTAAAAATTCGCCGTTAGGAATTACTTTATTATGTGTTCTTTCCCCTATAGTTTTGTTCTGAAACTTGCAGCACTTAGTATGAACTTGGTTTTGGGGCTGTATTCTGATTATTTTTAAAATGCAAATCTCCTTATGAGTGAAGCATGACATTTCATGTTTAGTGGGGAATGACCACATGTGACATGGGTTTTCCTTAGCTATTTGAGAGCACTGGGCATGCATTTGACATGTGGGACGTTAGAAAGAAGGGTGCCAAAAAGAGAGGAAGAGATCACCCAGGGTCTGAAAAGATCTGCATATCCTATTTTCCCATACAGCTTGAGGCCATGGGAAAATGATGTGGTGAGGTCAGTGTTGCGAGTTCAAATCCCAACCTGAACTTATTTTTTATAGTTCAATGTTATAATATGTATAAACATAAACTGCAAGTTAAGTGATAGTATTTATAAGCACATAACTATAAATCACAAGTTAAAAGATGTTTTAAATAGGTAATATCTCTCTTTGAATTTCATCATACTAATAGAGCGACTGCTTTCCTTTTCTGTGTTCCCTTAAATATATTTTAAATAACGTTTGTAATTATAGAATACTAGAGGCCCAATGCACGAAATTCGTGCAGAGTAGCCCTTCCTTCCTCTAGCTGTCGGCACCGACTTCCCTCTGGCACCCGGGACCTGGGCTTCCATTGCAGCTCTGACTTTTACTGGAAGGACATCTGGTCTAATTAGCATATTACACTTTTATTATTACAGACTAGAATCCCGGTGCATAAAATCGGCTGGCCCCGCCCACCCGAGTATGCCTCACCATGCTCACAGCCCCGCCCACCCACATGCACCTTGCCATGCACACAGCTTCCTGGTGACCGGTCTTTGGTCGTTATGGCATCACTACCACTGGGTTATTACATAAATTTTATATTTTGATTTTTGACATGAAATACTTTCTTCATGTTCTTACACAGTCTTCATAATAATAGTTTTTGTGGGTTTCTGTGCCATGATTTACTCAATTGTATTTCTAGAGGACAATTGTGCTTGTTTGCAATTTTTGCACTATAGAGCACTCTCAAATTTAACCCTTCTTAAAGGTTATGAATGTTTAGACAGCTTTTGAGATGTTGGTGGATTGCTTTCCCAAATATTTATGGCCATTTAAAATCCACCAAGCATTTCCACGTCACTTGCTAGCATTGTTTTATGATTTTAAATGAGTCTGTTATTTTAATGGTATAAAATGTGATTAAACTGTTTTATCGTATACTATTTAATTGAGGATTGGCAAAGTTTAATGGGTTCCCCCATATATTTAAAATTTTCTCAAAATAAAAGTTTGAAAGTATATATGTAGCAATTTGACAAGAAGTTGCGGGATGAATACAAATATTTCTGACTACCTTTATCCTAATGCATCAATTGGAAACATTTTGCCAGATTGGTTTATCATTTTCTTTATATATGTAAGTGATACTTTTTCTTTATATATGTAAGTGATACTTTTTCTGAACTATTTGAACATATGCTGAATACATCATACTCTGTTACCCATCAGCAATATTGTATTATGTTACATATCTTGAATTTTATCATCACCCTATTGTTATGTAACATAATATCCTTGCTCTTAGGACAGACACATTTTAATTTACTAGTAATCTCATCTAAAATTCATATTTCAGTTTTACAGATTATTTTAATAATATAATTGAGAACAATCTTCTTTCCTGTTCAGGAACCAATTCATAAGTATGCATGCACTTAGCTATTGTGTTTCTTTGGTTTCTTTTAATAGGGAACATTTTTTTTTCAACATTTGTCTTCTAGGATACTGACATTTTTGGAGAATATGGGGCAATTATTTGCAGAATATCCATTAGTGATCTGATAAATGTTTAATAGTTATCTTTCTGGAAAAGAAATCTTGCTATATAGTTTTTGACAATCTCCATGATATGAATATCCCCACGCTGGCTGCTGTTAAGCTATCAATGTGATATTGGTGGATGTGCCTTTGAAAAGAAGTGGGCTCAGTCAGTTCTCATGAGCTGTCTGCACGAGCCAACTCGAGCACATCACAGAATGTCCCTCAATTGGGCTTGGCGTGCTTGTTTTCTCACAAACAGAATAGGTTATACATTTTTGTCAGGAATACCAATGAGGTGATATTATGTTTTTCTCAGTACATCAAGTCAGGAGACTTGTAATATAGCTATTTCTCACCTGTACTTATCTTAGAGTGAGAAAAAATGTGTGTGTGTGTGTGTGTGTGTGTGTGTGTGTGTGTGTGTGTGTGAGAAATGTAATTTTATTTCCCCTCAATATATGAAATGGATGGAAGTTGGATAAAGGAATGTTCTGGTTGAAGCTGAGGAAGTCGGGCGCCCAATTTTCCATTATCCCCAGGTTGTATCCTTGAGGGGGCTGTGAGCTGCACAGTGTGAAAACCTCTATCCTAAATGAAGAATGAGTGTTTATATTCTAAGGGCACAGGGTTCTAATTATCCCTGAATTTTGTGCAATGTTAATAGGAAAGATCTGTTTACTTATTATTAATATCATACCTGTTCAGAGGTCAGTTTCTCATGTAATTACCTCACATTGATTTCTTCAAGAATTGTATACTTTGGTTTAACATAGCTTTGTGACAATAAAGTTGTCACATAATTTACATGGATCTAATTTTGTCACTTGTGAAAGGAGAAAGATATTACAGTCATTGATTCTTGGGTGTATATGGGAAGTGACTTTAAAATTCCAATCCAGACTGTTCCTAGAGAGACTAGCCTAAGTCACCATAAAATAACTGACGAACAAATAGATCCAGGAACATAGAAGTATGGGACAGACTGACAAATCTCAGAGGGAAGGTGGGGGTGGGTGAGTGCGTGGGAAGAGATCAACCAGAGAGCTTGTATACATCTATGCATAACGTGTGGACACAGACAATAGGGTGCTGAAGCGAGATGAGTCAATGAGGGTAAAGGGAGGACATATACTGAGTGGCCAGATGATGATGATCTCTGAATGCATAATAATCTGGCTACTCTGTATATTAATATGTATATTTTTAGTTGGCTGATAGAATTTCAACATTATAAATCCCAAGTAGATTTTCATTGCAGGTTATAGATTATTGACATATATTTAAAAACAAATACTCAGATGTTAATGATAAATCTGAAAGAATGACAAGCCTTTTATAAAATTTAATTTAATTTTTTCCATCACCATTTATTCCTTCTATGTTCTCTTCTACCTCCACCCACCTCTGACATGCCCTGTTAATATTCTGGATGTTATTCAAGGATGCTGAAGATAATATTGATGTGGGATTTGGTTATTCAGCTTTTCAAAGGTCGTAACATAAAAGGAATATTACATTTGGGTTAAATACCAAGAGTAACGCCAGCGTTCAGCTCTCTCTCACATCCTGCCCCTGTTCCAGCCTTTTATTAAATCTTTTTGGAAATTACTTTTGGAATGCACTTTTGCTGAGAAAGCTGCCAAGGCCTTTGCCAGAGCTAACGCATCTCCCTTTGTTGCTATTAACTGTCTCATCTCACCTTTCCATTGAGAAAATATGCACATTTCCAAGTGGCTTCTCTTTGTTTTCAATTTTAAATGTATTTTACTGTTTTTTTACAGAGAGGAAGGGAGAGGGAGAGAGAGTTAGAAACATTAATGAGAGAGAAACATCGATCATCTGCCTCCTGTACGCCCCCCACTGGGGATACGCCCACAACCAAGATACATGCCCTTGAACCAGAATTGAACCCGGGACGCCCCCAGTCCACAGGCCGACACTCCTCCAACCACTGAGCCAAACTGGTTTTGGCTCTTTTCAATTTTAGCTGTGTTCATTAGCCACTCACTTTTTTTAAAAAAATATATTTTATTGATTTTTCACAGAGAGGAAGGGAGAGAGATAGAAAGTCAGAAACATCGATGAGAGAGAGACATCGATCAGCTGCCTCCTGCCCGGCCCACAGTGGAGATGTGCCCGAAAGCATGGTACATGCCCCCGACCGGAATCAAACCTGGGACCTTTCAGTCCGCAAGCCGACGCTCTATCCACTGAGCCAAACCCATCTCGGCAGCCACTCACTTTTTAATGGAGTCAAGAAAGTAAAAAAATAAAGGATAGAAACAAAGGCAGTGGCTAAGTTTGACAACTGCTGCCAGCTCACGTTGTGAAAGAATGGGTAGCTTGAGGTGCAAATAGAGGACGTGGAGACCCTGGCTCTGATGCATGTCAAGTAGTTCTTGAAAGTATCCTGAGGCCATAAAAGAAAATATCAGAGAAAGCCAAGCTCAAGGGCTATAAAAGCCTATAAACCCTGTGAAGGCTGGGCCATCTCTTTTGTTTCTCTCTCGTGATTTAGTGCAGAACACTTAGCATGTAATTACATGTAAAACTACACTAGACTCCAGCAGCCCGATTCCTCGGGTCTAACTGAAGAAGTACCCTCATCTAAATAACACTCTAGGGGAAGGAAGTCCCATGTTTCTCATGTGTTCCCTTCACATATTCCGTGAGAATTCGGTGATTCATTCTTTCCACAAATATTTGTTGAATGCGGCACTTGCCATAAAGATATAAACAAGATAAAATTGATTTTTAAAAAAATGTATTTTATTGATTTTTTACAGAGAGGAAGGGAGAGGGATAGAAAGCCAGAAACATCAATGAGAGAGAGACATTGATCAGCCGCCTCCTGCACACCCCACACTGGAGATGTGCCCGCAACCAGTATACATGCCCTTGACCAGAATCGAACCTGGGACCTTTCAGTCTGCAGGCTGATGCTCTATCCACTGAGCCAAACCGGTCTCGGCTAAAATTGATTCTTGACTCAAGGTCTAGCTGAAGTTCAAGTCCTGGCTATTGTGACTGCTGATTGGCCTGGATAGAACAACCTCTGCCGTGTGCAGAAGGCAACCCAGTCTTCTGATGTATTTTATGAGAAATGGTATATTGCTCACATGCTTGTAAATCCTCATGTTTTTTTCCAAAGAACCATAGTTCCTTGGGATGCAGAACCCCAAATTAAGGCTCGATTCCTTTAAAATGTATCTAAATAAGATGATTTGAATAATTAGACTAATTTCAGTATGCAAAATCCAAGCGATGTGGGGGAAATAATTTCTCAGTTTTCCCACCCCGTCTCTAACACCATACCTTATTATGGACACAAGAAAAAAAAATGTTACAAATGGCTCCATACAAAAAACAAATGGAGTTATTTAGATTTTTACATCTTTCCCAGGTCCGTAAGTCAGTGATTATCTTCAGAATAACCTGCTGATTGTTATGGGTAGATTGTTCAAGCATGCGAAAGGAAATGTGTGAGAAAATATCGGTCACTGGTTCGACTTTGCTGTGGACATCAGCTATAGCTGCAGAAGAATTTCTTGGATAAAATGTAATCTTCCTTCTCATATAAATATTTGCCTTCTGCACTCCTTAAATGATTTTAAATGAGTCCATTTACAATGAACTGTAATTTTCAGAGGCCAAGACACATAATAGAGGGTTTATTTTGGCAAGGAGCTCATTTGAATTTTTCCTCTAGTATTAGTTCGGGCCCCAACAGGAAACGGATGGTATTGTTGAATGGGGGTAATTTAAGGAGGGATTAATGAAGTCACGATTTACAGAGATGTGGGTGGGATACAGGGAACCATGAAAGATGCTGCAGGAAACACAGCCTTGGGTGTTGGTAACCACAAAGACGTTGCTATTGCCCATCCTGAAGGGAGATGAGAAAGCACTGGAACCTGCAATGTGAGTGTTCCAGAGAAGCTGCCTTTGATTAGGGAGCCCATTGTGCGAACCCCTTTCACGTCCCGCGTGGTTCAGGGTTCCCGTTCAGGGTTCGGGTTCTGGAGGAGGCCGCACGCAAATGAAGAGAGAGACTAGAAAAGTATTAATTTGGGAATATTGGGGCGTCAGGCAGGAGCCTTCCTCTAGTGCAGTGGTTCTCATCCTTCCAAATGCCTCGACCCTTTAAGACAGTTCCTCATGTGGTGGTGACCCCCAACCATACAATGATTTCAGTTGCTACTTCATTGCTGTCATTTTGCTACTGTGATGAACTATAATGTAAATATCTGATATGCAGGATGTATTTTCGTTGTTGCAAATGGAACATAATTAAAGCATAGTGATTAATCCCAAAAACAATATCTAATTATATATTGTGAAATATTTATTTCTAATTACAAATAAATGAAATTTTGTCTTGAATCGTGGTGTAGCATGGGTAACAGTCTTCATAGGACAACAGTAAATGACATGGCTACACTTTGCGACACCGAGGAGCGGTGTGTTGGTGCCTAAGACCATGGGAAATAGGTGTTTTCTGATGGTCTTAGGCGACCCCTGTGAAAAGGTAGTTTGACCCCCCAAAGTGGTCGCGACCCACAGGTTGAGAACCGCTGCTCTAGTGAGAAGACTCTACTAGCTCTTGCCTTCTGGGGTGCCAGATGTGGGAGCCCCTTTCACGTCCCGCATGGTTCAGGGTTCCCGTTCAGGGTTTGGGTTCTGGAGGAGGCCGCATGCAAATGAAAAGAGACTAGAAAAGTATTAATTTGGAAATATTGGGGGGCCAGGCAGGAGCCTTCCTCTAGAGAGAAGACTACTTGCTCTGGCCTTGCTCTCCCTTTTATGGAGACTTTGGGTCACACCCATAGCCTTTAGGCAGGAAATTCCAATAACAAAAATACACAAGACAATCAGAGGTGGAGGCTGCTTCAGCTAACAATGTCTCCACTGAACAGTGAGTGGTCAGAGCCATTAAGGCTGTTGACCAGCCTTCTGGCTTCCTGTCCACATCTTTGTATTAGTGAGACCATGTTTGCTTTCCGGCAGCCCACCCAGCTCCAGGCAATCGGCAGGGAGGGAGATATGGCAATAAATACGCTGACCTCACTTCATTTTCTTCCTGAACTCTTCCAAGGGCCTTATTGAGCCAAAGCCAACTGAACACTAAGGACACTGCAAAGAATGAAATAGTTTGCGCAGATCTGACTCTTCCAGGCAGAGAGCGGGATGGAGGATGATGGAGAGCAGATTTGGAGGGGCAATGGA
Source organism: Lasiurus borealis (assembly GCA_004026805.1). Classification (NCBI taxonomy): domain Eukaryota; kingdom Metazoa; phylum Chordata; class Mammalia; order Chiroptera; family Vespertilionidae; genus Lasiurus; species Lasiurus borealis. The sequence continues at coordinate 11,601 of PVJN01022560.1, read as the reverse complement.
AGCCATCCTGCTGTACTGGCACTATTACTGATCAACCCTTCAATTCAGGAGGGAGCCGAGATGACAAAATCATTTTTTTTTTTTTGCTTGAGTCATACTCCCCGCTTTATAGATGTATGTGTGCCTTTATGCAACTCCTGTTTTGTAACCAGCTTTATTTGGTGTGAATGAAACAGACACAATTCTTACCGCATTGAACCTACATTCTATCAGTGGCTATTTCTATTAGTCAGGGGTCATTTAGTTGTAAAAGAAAGTCTTTAAGCCCTAGCCAGTTGGGCTCAGTGGATAGAGCATCGGCCTGCGGACTGAAAGGTCCTGGGTTCGATTCTGGTCAAGAGCTGCTAGAATGCCTGGGTTATGGGCTCGATCCTCAGTAGGGTGTGTGCCGAAGGCAACCAATCCATGATTCTCTCTCATCATTGGTGTTTCTTTCTCTCTCTCTCTCTCTCTCTCTCTCTCTCTCTCTCTCTCTCTCTCTCTCCCGTCTTCTCTGAAATCAATAGATATATTTTAAAAAGTCATTCAAGTTAAGGAAATTTAAAATATATATATTTATATACTGGTACATGAAGAAACCCTTCTCAATTGTTGTGTATCTGTCAGGAAACTACTTTCTGTGCTTTTACACCTCTCTTTTTTCCCCTTCTCTCTTTTACTTTGTCTTGCCCTCACCCACCCCCACCACCACTTTCTCCCTCTTTCTCCCTCTCTACCTATATCAACCTCCATCTCCACATCACCTGTAAACTGGGGAAAAATTGCTTTGCTTATCTACATATCCCTCTGAATCTCTTATCTCCTCTTTATTAGGCACGCTTCATTTGAAGGGATCTTATTTTCTACTTCCCCACATTTTCATTTTGTATGTACAGTGGTACCTGGAGATACGAGTTTAATTCGTTCTGTAACCTTGAGGCGTGGGAAACTATGAGACGCTCGAGTCGCGGTAAACGGGTGGGTCGTGTGCAGCCGGCCGATCCACGCGATGACTCCTATCTCAAATGTTGCTCGTATTTCAAAGCAAAAATCGCTCGCTCGATGACTCGTATCTCAAAAATCTCGTATGTTAGGGCACTCGTATCTCGAGGTACCACTTACCTTGGTATCCACTCTTGGATTTACTCCCCTTTCCTTCTAGACCAGTTTTCCTAAACTTGGAGTGCTCATAGACCTGCTTGCAGACCTTGTTGGAAACGTATAACCATGGATAGATGAGCAGAAACTGACATGTTTGCATGCGCATTAGAAACCTCTGAAACTGCTGCTTATAATTTTGGCCCAATCTTAGACTCCAGCATCCTGATACTAACCAGTTCTAAGTAAGTTTTGATTAATTTCATACAGGTACACCCGGACAGCACCTCCTCCCCCTCTCCCCCTAGACAGGATCTCAGACTTCTTGCCCGAGTTTTCTCTAACACACTAGCATGGAATGCCTGCTGCAGCTCACTCAGCAGCGATGCACGAATAACTGAGAAGCATGGAATAATTAGCATCCCATGATGAAATCAAATGAATAAAAGCTTCCGTCTGATCCGCAGGTAAACAGGTCTCAGATTCCTTCTGATAGGTCTTCAGGGACCTCTCTAGACCAATCAGTCGCCTATAGCAGTGGCCAACTTGATAATGCACCCTTGCATTGCTTTGTTTCCATTTGCATGAAATATCTTTCCCCATCTCTTTCCTTTCAGTCTGTGAGTAAGACTCTATCGTTTTAACAATTTTATCATTCTATGAAATGGAAAAAGAAAGGTTTCTCTATATTAGTGAAAAGGTTATTGTTATTTTTTATAATAATAATAATGCTAGTTATTGCCCAGTTGGCATAGGTTGGTGGTTATGCATCAACCTATGAACCAGGAGGTCACAGTTCGATTCCCAATCAGGCCAAATGCCCGGGTTGTGGGCTGGATCCGCAGTAGGGGGCATGCAAGAGGCACCAGATCCATCATTGATGTTTCTATCTCTCTTTCTTCCTTTCCCTTCTCTAAAATCAATAAAAATATGTTTTTTAAAAATAATGCTAGTCATTATTATTAATTAGATGCTATATGCTAGGCATTGAGCTTAGAATTTTATTTTATTTTAAATCTATCTTTATTGATTTCAGAGAGGAAGGGACAGGGAGAGAGAGAAACATCAATAATGAGAGAGAATCATAAATTGGCTGCCTGCTGCACACCCCCTACTGGGGATCGAGCCTACAACCTGGGCATATGCCCTTGGCCGGAATCAAACCTGGGACCCTTCAGTCCACAGGCTGACGCTCTATCCACTGATCCAAGCTGGCTAGTGTGAGCTTAAAATTTTATATACATTACAACTCGTAACATAGTTCTTTCTCTGTTAAAAAGCACAGGCAGTTAAACATCTTAACAAAATGATATATCTAATAAGAGGCAAAGCCACACCTTCAACTCAGTCTGACAACCAGTAGATTAGATATTACCTTCAATTTAAACAGAGTATTCAAGGCAATAATCCCTTTCAGCATACAAGGAACAGAAGACTGGAACCCTTGTCCCAGTACTCAAAACAGGTTACACTTGAGGAAACCCCTCCGTTTCTCCAGTTTCCTGCGTCTCAGCTTCTCAGTGCAGCTCCTTTTCCAATGCCCCAGGCTTCCCTGCCCCATGAAAAATGTCTCAAGCTGGCCTGCAGCTGTGTCTTTCCAGAAATAACTGCTCATGGTTCCAGGGAAGTAACCTGGGCCCCATTGGAGGAAGACAGCCTTTCACACAAGCTGGGCTCAGCACGTCTGAAGGGTTTTTTGTTACAGATGCGACGTTCAGACTTGATTGGATGAGACTTTTTCTACAAAGCAAAACATTGTTTTTCAGACTCTTCTACTCTGGGCCTAACTCGATTCAAGAAAGAGTAGGTCTCTCCCACCTGTAGTGAGCGAGGTTTGCCAGGGTGTATCTCAGAAGAGAACCTCTCTCACCTTGTCAAAGTTGACCCAAAGGGTCAGTTTTGTCAGGGGGGCAAAGTTACCGTATTTTCCGTAATTAATGTAATTCCTGACTCTTACAAAGTTAGTCGTATAAGATGACTTTTTAACCCAGGAAAATCTTCTCAAAAGTCGGGGGTCGTCTTATACGCCAGGTGTCGTCTTATAGGGCGGGTATATCCCAAATGCTATATTTTAACTGGAAAAGTTGGGGGTCGTCTTATACATCCAGTTATCTTATACACCGGAAAATACGGTACATCTTATTCTTTTTTTCAATGCGCAAGTTCCTGTCCCCAGTGAGCCTTTACTGAAAGCTGGTGACTTTGCGGTATTGTTTAATCTTGTTTAATCGTGGAGTGCCCTGAACCATTTCTGGAGTGAATGACAAAATAGTAAGAGGGACTAAAACAGTTACGTAGGAAGTAAACGGGAGGAAATGTAGTAAAGCTGTAAGAGCTTTCTTTTGAACTTGGATTTTACCTCAACAAATGCCCTCTTTTCAACTGCCTTCTTACCTTTATTTTGGATCAGAATGGTAAATGACATTTTAAAATTTGATGTAAAGTAAATCAAAACACCATAATGCAAAGTTATATATATATTATTGCTGATATCAGGCAAAAATGAGCTATCATAATGAAACATAACTGGAAGGTAACATTTGAAAATAAAAGTTTTGAATTATGCGTGCCTTTATCTGCTCTCAGAACGCTTATTAGTTATTATATGGCCTTTTAATTAAACAAGCATATAGCTTTTCAATGGGTCGCCAATAGAAAAATAGGCAAAGGACACGAGCAAGCAATTTATAAAAGAAGTAGAAAATACCATTGAACATTTCAAAATCACATGATTTTATTATTGCTAAAATGCAGACTTTTGATTATTAATTTTATGTCACCTCCACTAGGCCACAGGGTACCCAGACATTTGGGTAAACATCATTCTGGGTCTGTAAGTTTTAGGGTGTTTCTAGATTAGATTAACTACTGAGTAAAGCAGATCGCCGTCTTTAATGTAAGACAGCCTCATCCAATCAGCGAAGGACTTGATTAAATGTGAGTCAGCCTCATCCAATCAGTGAAAGACCTGATTAGAACAAAAAGGCTGAGGGATAGGAAACTCCTGCTGCCTGCCTCTTTGAGCTGGGCCATTGACGGTTTCCAGCCTTTGGACTTGAACGGAAACATCGGTTCTTTTGGGGTCTGCAGCCTGCTTTCAGACAGGAATTTACACCATGGACTCTCCTGGATCTCCACCTTGCTGGTTGCAGATCTTGGGACTCCTGTCTCCATAACTGTGTGAGCCAAATCCTTATAACGAATCCCTCTCTTCTCTCTGGAGAACCCCGACTAATACAGCACGTTAACAATAATAATATATTATTTTATGCCAATTGTATGAGTTCGAAGGGGAATTTTTGACACAGGCACACACAGGGAGAATGCCCTGTGACTGTGAATGCAAAATTATGCATCCCTATAAGCTTAGAGATGGCAGGAGAAGGCGGTTAGGGGCAATCAGTCTGGTAGGGGAGCAGTTAGGCATCTCCCTTCTATAAGCTAAGGCATGCCAAAGATTGTCAGCAAACCACCAGAAGCTAAGGGAGAGGCACGGAGTAGATTATTCCTCAGAGCTCTCAGAAAGAACCAACCCATCTGACCCCTTGCTCTTGGATACCTGTCCTCCAGAATGTAAGATAATCAAGTTCTGTTGTTTAAGCCACTCGGTTTGTGGTACTTGATTATGGCAACCCTAGAAAATAGCAGTATAAAATGTCATGCATCCATTCGCTCAGCAGAATACGTGGGTATTTAAGACTTATTGAACAGGATTATAGTTAAAGGGCTACGGATAAAGTACAAAAACTTCAAATAAATTTTTATATCAATAAAGAGATTGTGAGCAGTGGGAAGAACCTGGAAAGACATTGAAGAGAGAGTTCTTGTGAAATTAAAATTTTTGAAGAAATGTAACTCCCGATTCTTACAAACTATGAGATAATAAATATTTGCTGGTTCAAGCTACCAAGTTTGATGATAATTACTATGTAGTAATAGATCACTAAGGTACTTTCCTTTTAATATCTATAGGGTCTATGGTTGTGTTATCTTTCTTCCTGATGTTGGTCTTCTTTCTTTTTTTCTTACTGGAGGCTTATCACCATTTTTTAATCTCAAAGAAATAGCTTTTTTTTTTTTAATGTACTGTATTGATTTTTTACAGAGAGGAAGGGAGAGAAATAGAAAATCAGAAACATCAATGAGAGAGAAATCGATCAGCCGCCTCCTGCACACCACACAGTGGAGATGTGCCCTCAAGCAAGGTACATGCCCCCAACCAGAATCGAACCTGGGACCTTTCAGTCCGCAAGCTGATGCTATATCCACTGAGCCAAACCAGTCTTGACTGAAATAGCTTGTTTTTAAAAAAGTTATTTTATATCTTCTCTGTTGAATCATTTGCCTTAATTTTATTTTGGTTTTCTTAGGATATAAACATCTTTAATTTATTGAATTAATTATCTTCAAGTGATTTTATACTGTTTCCCATACAGTATAAAAACCTTGTAACAGTGTATTTCTTTTAAAAAAAAAAACATCCATGAGAGAGAGACATCAATCAGCCGCCTCCTGTACGCCCCCTACTGGGAATGTGCCCGCAACCGAGGTACATGCCCTTGACCAGAATTGAACTTGGGACCTTTCAGTCCGCAGGCCGACACTCTATCCACTGAGCTAAACCAGTTTTGGCTACCTTATCACAGTGTATTTCCATCTTCCTACCCTAACCTTTGTGTCATTTTACTTTTACATGTGCTATAAACTCACAATGCATTGTTATTTTTCCTTTTAATAAGCAGTTATCTTTTAATAGCTTAAAAATGACAAAAAGATATTTTACATTTACCCACATTTTTACCATGTGTGGTGCTTTTCATTCCTGGTATAGCTTACTTTCTTCTGCTTAAGATCTTTCTTTAATAATTCTTGTAGTACAGCTCTGCTGATAATGAATTCTTTCAGGCTTTGTAGGTATGAGAAAAATTTCCACCCATTTTGAAAGATACCTACATTAGGTATAGAATTCCATTTGAAAGGTTTTTTTTCTTTCTTTTAATACTTTTCAGGAAGTTGTCCCACTATCTTGGCCTTATCTTAATGAAAATGTTATCATCCTTATCCTTGTTACTCTACACAATGTGTCTTTTTTCCCCCTCTGGCTAGTTTTCAGATATTTTTTAGCACTAGTTAGTAATTTGAGGATGATACGATTTGATGTGGTTTTCTTCATATGTCTTGTGGTTAGAAGTCTTGGAACCTATTGGATCTGAGTTTGTAGGTTTCATCAAATTAGGAAAAAATCAGTTATTTCTTCAAGTATTGTTTAATATTTTTGTGTGGATTCCAATTACATGTATATCAGACCACTTGAATTTGTTCTGGAGCTCACTTATACTCTGCTTAGTTTTCAAGTATTTTTTACTTATGTATTTCAGTTTTTGATAACTCGCATTTGACATGATTTCGAGTTTACTAACCTTTTCTTCTCCAGTGTCTCATTTGTTATTAATCCTCTGGCCAGTGTATTTTTGATCTTAGACATTGCGGTTTTTAATCTCTAAAATTTTAATTTGGGTCTCTGCATGGCTTCCATGTCTCTTTCTAACATGCTCAATTTTCTGCCTTCTTAAACATATGAAGTATAGTTATTTATGTTTTATTGTTCTTGTTTACTAAATCTAACATGTTTTTTTTCTATTGATTGGCTTTCTTTTCATTATCTATCAGGTGCATTTTCCTGTTTCTTTGCACACCTTGATTGGATGCCAGGCATTGTGAATTTAATTTTTGGGATTGCTGGATATATTTTGTGGTTTAATTTTAATTTTTCAATTACAGTTTACTTTCAGTATTATTTTGTATTGGTTTTAGGTGTACAGCGTGTGGTTAGGGAATCTTTAATGATCATATTATATCCAAACTCCTTTATCTGATGTTTAAAGTCTTCTGGTAGAAAGAAAAACATTCCATCCTTCTTTTTTTCCTTCCATTGGACAGATGGAAGATAAAAAGAAGGGATTTACCTTGGCGCCTTTCTTCTTTCCCTTGGAGGGCTCTATCTTTGATTTTTTTTCTCTTAAAATATATTTTATTGATTTTTTACAGAGAGGAAGGGAGAGGGATAGAGAGATAGAAACATCGATGAGAGAGATACATTGATCAGCCGCCTCTTGCCCACCTCACACTGGGGATGTGCCCACAACCAAGATACATGCCCTTGACTGGAACTGAACCCGGGATCCCTCAGTCCATAGGCTGACACACTATCCACTGAGCCAAACCAGTTTTTCCGAGGGCTCTATCTCTGGAGCAGTAGCCCTTTTGTGCATAATCTATTACTCTAGCTGAGACTGAAGGTCAGTCAGTGGAGAACTCTGTAGCTGACAGTCAAAACCTGTGATGATAGATAGGACTGTATCTTACTGTGTAATATTCCTGGTATATCCTATGTAATAAAAGAGAAATGTGCAAGTTGGCCATACCTCTGCTACATCCACAAGGCTTGCCCACTACCCAATCAGGAGTGAGTATGCAAATTAACATAACAAATATGGCAGTGGCCACAGAGATGGAAAGAGCAGGAGGCTTGGGTTGCCCCTGGCAATGGAGGAAGCCAATCTTTCCGCCAGCCCTGGCCTGCCCTGACCTCTGCTCAAGGCTACAAAGTTTCAGTTATAGAAGATAAATAAATCCCAGATACCAGGGCCTCTGCTTGGGTCACCAGGGGGAGTGGCCAGCCTGAAAACCATCACAGGCCCCTCGCCCAGGTCACCCCATGCCCTAATGGAACCTCTACTCTGATCTGGGACACGCTTCAGGGCAAACCAGCTGACCCCCACGCATACACCAGGCCTCTAGTCTATCTAATAAAAGAGTAATATACACATTGACTGTCACTCCAACACACAAGATGGCTGTCCACATGTGGTCAAAGATGGCTGCTCCCATATGGACACAATATGGCCGCCACAAGATGGCAGCAGAGGAGGGCAGTTGGGAGGGACCCATACCTGCAGGGTAAAGCAGTTGGGCTGGACCAGGGCTGCAGAGGAGGACAGTTGGGGGAGGACCAGGCCTCCAGAGGAGGACAGTTGGGGGAGGACCAGGCCTGCAGAGGAGGGCAGTTAGGGTTGACCATGCCTGCAGGGGAGGGCAGTTAGGTGTGACCAGTCCTTCAGGGGAGGGCAGTTAGGGGTGACCAGGCTGGCAGGGGAAGGCAGTTAGGGGCAATCAGGCTGGCAGGGGAGCAGATAGGCATCAATCAGACTGGTAGTGGAGGGTTAAGGTATGATCAGGCTGGCAGGCAGAAGCAGTTTAGGGGCAATCAGGAAGGCAGGCAGGTGAGCACTTGGGAGCCAGAAATCCTGGATTGTGAGAGGGGTCGGGTCTAAATGGGCAGTCGGACATCCCTGGAGAGGTCCCAAATTGGAGAGGGTGCAGGCTGGGCTGAGGGATATTCCCCCTCCCCATGCATGAAGTACATGCTCTGGGCTTCTAGTATTTAATAAAGACACATTCTATACAAACCATTGTACCCGGAACAATAGTGTTTACATAATAGTTATATGAAAATACTTCTTGGCTCAGCAAGCAATAAATCTTAGACCTCAAAAATGTGTGAAAGCATGAATTACATCTTTGCCCTCTTAATTAAACCTTATTACTTTTATTTTCTAATGCAGATCAAACTATAGCTATCTCAGTCCAGGAAAACTGCTCTGGACTTAACATTGCTTTTCAGTCACAAAGACCGAGATTTCACATGAAATATGTGGGAGGAAGAATTGGAAGGAAAAACAAATCCATGCCCAGGGAAATGTTACTGACTGTGTCCAATCTCAATTAAGAAAACGAGGGGGTGATTTTCCTAGCATTTCCGTTGTCACTTGTCTTTGTCAATAAACGTGTTTCTGAATTTTTCAAGGTTGAGAAACAACCAGTGGCGGCAGCACGGGTAGCTGAGGCCTAAGCTGCTTTGCTGATTATTTCAGGCCTGACCTGTGAGCAAACTTCCTCGGGGGTGAAATGCAATCGAGCCCCCCTATTAACGCCAGTCCCGAGCTGCTCCCCAGCAGTCCCGGTTATCAGGCTCAGAACACATTGAGTTAAGCAGGAAGAGGCCTGGTGGGTAATCGTTATGTGACACAGATGACCATCGGCGAGAGACTGAGCTGAGTCCGCTTCTCCGGGGCCGCTGTGGAGGGAAGTCAGGGTGGAAGCCGCGGTTGAGTTGCGTGGCTTGCTTTTCCAGCCTCCAGAATGCTCTTGCTCTGTGCGTTAAAGGCCACCGTCCTCATGAATATATACCGTCTCTGGCTGCCATAATTGAATAGCTCCACGCTGCAGCTGGCTGGTTGAGCCCGCGAGCAACAATTCAAGGCCCGTGGAGCAGTCTAGAACCATATATCCGTGGCGGCTTTGAGTTGTCAGTGGCCATATGGAAACTCAGACAGCGGACTCATCGGAATAAAACATTACACGCAGTAAATGGAGTAAACTTGAAATAGCTATGTTCCCAGCCCTGTCTCCACAAGGGCTCTATCTCTTTATATTTTACAGGAGAAAAAAAAACACAAAGCGTTCAACGCTTCGTTTTTCTCAAGTTGGCCTTTGTCTTCGTTGATGATGTGAGCAGATGACCCACTTGCTGTGTGACTCCGGGTACATGTCTTCATCTCTCTGTGCTCCAGTATCTTCATCCGTAAAACTGGGGTGATGAAATGGCGGCATTCGTACGTCCGTGATGTCACCTAGCAAGGACTCCAGGCACATGGGAGTCGAAAGTATGGCAGCAGCCTTTGAGCAAAGGGATAGCTGCTTATTTCATGCTGAATCGACTCACGGGAGACAGCACACACTGCTCAAATCCGTCTCCCTGGTCCAGAGGCCAGGGCCAGTGTGAAAGGGCTTGTGGGAAACAGGCTGATGCGCAGAAGTCCCGGGGAAGTGGGTTTTGACTGGAGAGCTCTGGAACTGGGTGGTTTCCAGTAAGATGTGGCAAGGTGCTGCAAGACCAGATCCTCCTAGACGACAGACCCTTCGCTTCTTGAACACCAGTGCCCGTGTTTAAGTTCCGGTCATGTCCACGTGTGTTAGTTCCCTTGGGTGGAGTGAGAGTCAGGGGTAGGTGGGAGTCCGAGTTCTCTCCTCTGCCCATGTTTCGGCTGCATGACTTGTGGTTTGGGTCGGTTGCCTCTGAAAAGCAATCCAGTATCTTATTAGAAACAGGATAGGGCCGAAACCGGTTTGGCTCAGTAGATAGAGCATCAGTCTGCGAACTGAAAGGTCCCAGGTTCGATTCCGGTCAAGGGCACGTACCTTGGTTGCAGGCACATCCCCAGTAGGGGGCGTGCAAGAGGCAGCTGATCGATGTCTCTCTCTCTCTGTTTCTAACTCTCTGTTCCTCTCTCTTCCTCTCTGTAAAAAATCAATAAAATATATTAAACAAAAACAAAATAGGATACGGCCATTTTGAGCTGGTGGTGCAGTTATAAAGTACTAAATGAGTCAATGAATACAAAACTCTTCTATAGTGTTTCGCACATTCTAGACCCTTTTCTAAGTGTTAGTCGTTAGTATTATCTTAAATGATAAAAAAATAGCAATGTACCTACCCGTGTGGAAAGCTTAGAATTCAAGATGATGCTACCCACTCATTCTTGACCTCAAGACTATTTGGGAAAGGCTTTCCTTTGCATGTGGTTATGTACACATGTCGTTTTCTTAGGCTTATAACTGTGCTGTCTTACTTAGCTGACTAGGAGCTCTTCAAGGGGGAATTTCATTTCCCCTCTCCCTTGCTCTTTAAAGAAGGAGCGGTTAGCACAAGCAGTGCATATTTGCAAATATTACATTTAGCAAGTCTATTTTTCACTAAATAAAAGCACTGGGTTCATATGCGATCTTTATGTGTTATTGCTATGAGTGTAGAGCTGCATGTATTAGCTCCTTAAATATCAGATATTATTTGGCCTGCATGTCTGAAAAGATACCAGCTTCCATTTATTGAGTGGCTGCCATATGTAGGGCTACATACAAATACTTTACATAGCATATCTCCTGGAACTCTCACAAGATCTCTATGAAGTGGATGGTTTCACCCCCACTTCCGAGATGGAGAAAGAGAAGCTCAGAGGGATGGAGTTAGTTAATAGGCTCATAAAACTCTGTTGCCCAGGTCTGTTTGATTTTAAGGGTTATCAGTTCGTTTACCACTCTGCAGTGCGATTCTCTGATTTTGTCTCACATTTGTCTCCATGTTGTATACAGTTGTGTTTTTTATCCTTGCCTATGCTGCTTTGATGATCGTTTCCGTCAACAGGCATAAACATCACAGTGAAATGAGACTAGTTCACTTTCAGAAAACTAAGCCCAGAGACTCTGCCTGTGTTATCAATGAATGAAATCGTGGTTAACCGTTAAACATCTCTCCAAGTCACTTGATGTGCTTTATTAAAAAAAATCACAGGCTCAAATACTCTGATTAACTGAAAAAGTTACCTGACTGCTCAGTGGTTGAGCATCCACCTATGTATGAACCAGGAGGTCACGATTCAATTACATGCCTGGGTTGCGGGCTCA
>PVJN01022559.1:0-27553 GCA_004026805.1 Lasiurus borealis | reverse complement strand
TATTTCAGTGTATGTTTAATTTCTAGTTGGTCCTTTTTCATATCCTCGAGGGTCTCGCTAAATTTATCAGCCTTTTCTAGGAAATTCTTGAAAAACTGTATAACCGTAGTTTTGAACTCTATATCCACTCGTTTGTTTTCCTCCATTTCTTTCATTTGTTATCTGTTTCTTTGTCTCTGCATTTTTACTGCTTCCCTGAGTTGGTAGAGTAGCTTTGTGTGCTAGGTGTCCTATAAGGCCCAGTGGCTCAGTTTCCCCCAGTTACCTGAGGTGGACACTTTTGGTGCACACCTTTGTGGACTATGTATACAGTCTTATTGTAAATCTTTTTTTAAAAAATATATCTTTATTGATTTCAGAGAGGAAGGGAGAGGGAAAGAGACAGAAACATCGATGAGAGAGAATCATTTATTGGCTGCCTTCTGCTGCATGTCCCCTAATGGGGATCAAGCCCACAACCCAAGCATGTGCCCTTGATTGGAATTGAACCTGGACTCTTCAGTCTGCAGGCTGATGCTCTATCCACTGAGCCAAACCAGCTAGGGCTGTAGTTAAGTCTTAATTGTTGTTGGTATCACTGGGAGGAATTAACTTCGAGGCCAACTGTCTGTGAGGATCAACTGTGTCTATGCTGGAAGACCATCTGTGCTGGAGACACCCTTATGAGACAAGACTTGCAAAATTGCAAAAGCCTCTGTGCTCAGGAATGGGGCAGAGTCTCAGGGCGGAGCAGACAGCCTTGGCTTCCTGTCAGCCCTTCCCTATGAGGCCCCCGAGTCTCAGTATCCCTCGGTAATCACTGCAAGCACCTCTGAGAGAAAGCTGCCCTCGAGTTTCATCCACTGCCAGACAGTCCAATTTCTTTCCGAATGAGTCTGGGTTCCTGAAATTTGCCCGGAACTGAAGTTCAGCACAGTCGGGAGCTTCCATCTCCCTCCCGCTTTAGAAAGCCAGCTGTGCACTCAGCCGCCCATGCACTCAGCAGTCAGTCCTCTTTGTGCATGCATGCCTGCCTCCGGACCTCTCCCTTCCTCAGCTCCCCTGAGTCTCAGTGTGCTTTCTCTTCTCCTGACAGTCCAGATTCCTCCTGGATGGGTCAGGGTTCCCAGAGTCTCACCCAGAACTGGAGTTTAGCGCAGTCAGAGCTTGAGGGAAGCCAGCCATGCACTCAGCCGCCCATGCACTCAGCTGCCCATCCTCTCTGCGCGTCCTCTCCGTGTGTGCGGGTCTCCGTACCTCATCCTTTTGCAGCTCCTCTGAGTATCAATGTGCTTTCCTCTTTCCTTCTAATTGTAGAATTTCCACTCAGCCAGCTTTCCTGTGGTTCTGGATGGTGTCCATTTTATCTTTTTGTTGTAGTTTTTATATTGTTGCAAGGCAGCAGTTTAGGTGTTTACCTATGCCACCATCTTGGTTTCTCTGATATTTTTTCAATGGATTTTTAGAGAGGTTGGAAGGGATGGGGAGAGACAGAGTGAGAAACATCGATGAGAGAGATACATCGAATGGTTACCTCCCTTACATGCCCTGACCAGCACTGGGGATCTAGCCTACATGCCCTTTATCAAAATTGAACCTGAGATCCTTTAGTCCATGAGCCGACACTCTACCCACTGAGCCAAACCAGCTAGGACAAATTTATCTGACTTTTGCTTTCAGCATCACATCTCCCTCTCTGACCTTCTCCTTCTTATGAGGGCTCTTGTCATCACACAGAATATATGTGGATAATCTTGCTTCTCAAGATCCTTAATCATATCTGCAACGTCCCCTTTGCCATATAAGGAAACATATTCCTAGGTTCCAGATATTAGGATGTGGACATCTTTTGGGGCTACTATTTTGAGGACTTTAACAAATTAAGAGAGAGAATGGTAAGTCTGGAAGCAGACGGGTTGATGTTAGGGAGACCAGACCAGAGGCTGCTGCCGAGACAGTAAGGAAGATGCTGGTGGCCTAGGCAGGAATGGAGTGGAAAGAATGAACACAGAACATGCTTCAGAAGGGAGGACTTCCTGGTCTGGGAACTGTTGGGTTAGATGGGCAAGGACTAGGAGGAGACTGGGTAGATGGTAGTGCTCTTTGGAGGGCCCAAGAAAAAAACAGGTTTGTGGTGAGGACAAAGAGGGCACGTAAGGATGTGTTGCATCTAGAAACCCACGGAACATTCAGGAGAGGTGCCCGGGAGGCAGATGGACCAGAGTCTGCCTCTGTGACTCTGCGGCCTTCTCTCCCTGTGGGCATACACGGGATTATTCTCCACCTTGATTTCTGGGTTACCATCTCTGTTTGACCCTAAGTTCTCCTATTCCAGAGAAGAGTTGAGAAGCCATCTTGAATTTCTGAGACTATTGATTTTGTGTGTGTGTGAAAATGTAAGATCATTGCACAAGCAATGATAATCATTTATTCATTAAAAAAAAAAGAACAAATGATCATTGCTTCTCAAACATTCTTAATGGACAAAACATATTTTCTGAAATAACAGTTGGTGGTAACTAAGAATTCTTTTTTTCTTTATTAAGGTATTACATATGTGTCCTTATTCCTCCATTACCACCACCCCCCTACCCTGAGACTATTGATTTTTTATTCCACATCAAGTTTGAGTTTATCAGTCCTGGAAACAAGACTTTAAAGCATAGAGAGAGATAGTTCCGGGCGCTGCGGCTCAGTTGGTTTGGAGCATTGTCCCGTGCAGGTTCAATTCCCAGTCAGGGCACATGCCCAGGTTGTGGGTTCAATCCCTGGTGAGGGAGCGTACAGGAAGCAGCCGATAGATGTTTCACTCTCAGATGGATGTTTCTCTTTCCCTCTCCTTTCCTCTCTTTTTAAAAAAAAGAAAGCAAGAAAGCCTGAGTTCATGGACGAGTCCGTTCTGAGTATCCCCAAGGAAAAGGGGAGAGCTTTCAGGGAACCCAGACCCACAGGGAGGTTCCCCAGGCAGAGAAAGAGAAGAGAGCCTGCAGGCCCTGGGACAGAGGGCGCAGGTGCCTGTCCCGTGTCAGCCCCAGAAAGCAAAGCCTACACCTCAAAGTCCTGGTGGATCTGACAGTGCCTATCGCTAGAGAGGACTCTGGACCACAGGATGCTTTTCAGACTGTCGCTGTGGGAGGTCCTGGTCCATGGAATAACCCGGGTAAGAGGAGCCCAGTGGAGACCACGATGAAATTCCCCACCAGGCTGCAAGATGAGGGCTCCCAGGAGGATTTATGCTTGATTTACAGGAAATAAAGTAAGAAGATACTTTGCACAACACAGTTTAAGCTCTTACATTTCACACTTTCTAGTATGGAGCACCTGCATGTTTATTTGTCTAGCTCTGCCCTCCCCTTACTTAGCCTGTGATCTGCATGAGGAGCAGGGACCGCGTGGGTGTTCCCCCTCGTGGGTCCGGTGTCTCCCACACGCGCTCCCACTAAAATCCGCAGGAATCTCCCCGAGAACGGCGGGCGGTCTCGGGAGGAACGGGAAGGGGGCGCTTTGGAAACAAGTTCGGGTTTTGAGGAGACAAGTTGTGGGCTGGGATGATGGCGGGGAACGCGTTTGCCAGGAGAAAGGCTGTGAAGAAATGGGGAACGGGCCGGTCGTGGCGGGGGGGGGGGGCGGGCGCCTCGGGGTCCTGGAGGAGCCCCAGCTCCCCGGGTGCCGGCGCGAAACGACGCGGCGCGGTTTGGCCGCTGTGGGGCGCCGTAGCCCGCGCCGTTGCCAGGGGAACGGGGCCAGCGCCGCCGGACGAGGCCCAGCCCGCCTCGGCCCGGCCCGGCGGCACCTCGGCCAGGCCCGGCCGCAGCGCCAGCCCCCGCTGGGCCCCTGCACCCCGAGCCCGAGGACTCGCCGGCCTCCTCGCCGCCGCGCAGCCCGAGATGGGGCTCGGCTCGGGGGTGCGCCGCCGCCGGGTCCCCGGGGCCAGACCCACCGCGAGGGGCTGACGCGCGGGCGGCCGCCCCGGGCGAGGGCTGAGCCGCCGAGTGACCTTGTGGCGGGGCCGCCGCGACGCGACGCGCGCAGGTGAGGAGCTCCCGCCGCGGTTCTCACCTCGAAGCCTGGCCTCCGGGCCCCCGGGGTCCGCGCTCGCCGCCTCGGCCTGGAACCCCCGCGGCCTCGGCTCCCGGGACGCGCCGGGGCGCGGGGCTGCCTCCCCGTTCGGATGCGTCAGGTGCTCGGATCCGCCTGGAGGAGCCTACTGTGCGCGCGGGGCCGGCCCTCCGCGGGCTCCCGACCAACGGCCCGTCTCCGCGGGGCGTCCCGGGGGCGGGGCGGGGGCCCGAGTGGTTTCAGGTGCGAACCCGGGGGCGGCGGCGGCGGCGAGGCAGGGTCTGCACCTGGAGCGGGGACCGGAGCCAGCTTCGCGGACGGGGAACGGGGAGGGTGTTTGGGGAGGAGGGAAAAGCACATGCACAGGCCTGGAGCCGGCCGAGCGCGATGAAGGCACGGACAGGGGGGGAGAGGGAGCCGTGGGAAACGTGGTGGGAGTTTCAGCTGAGCTGTCTGTCTTGCAGCAGCAGGAGGTGGAGGAGGAAGAGACCATTGCAGAGTTTTTGAGGTGTAGTTTCGGGTGTCGAAAAGCTCGCCCCACGCTGGCTGCTGTGGGCAGGGCGGCGGGGACAGGTACACCAGGAAGCGCGCGGAGGGTCATCCCGGCCCTGCCGGTTTGCACCGAGCCTCCCAGCTGCTCCCCGCCTCTGGGCCTGGAACCCCCCCGCCTCTCAGGGCCTGCACCTGGGCACCTGGGATGTTGTCCTGTAGGTTGTTTCTAAGGCAGAGAGGGAGGGGCCAGCTAAGGGGAGCAGCCAATGAAGCCCCGAGAGCAGCACCTGGCACAGAGGAGGTGCCCTCTGAGTGCCAGTGGTGGGTCTTCCCATTAAAACGCGGCAGGGCAGTGTGGTTCTCAACCTTTCCTCAGGCCGCGACCCTTGCATACAGTTCCTCATGGGGTGGTGACCCCCCAACCATGAAATGTTGCTGCTGTGATGCATCGTGATGTAAATATCTGCATTTTCCAATGGTCTTAGGAGACCCTTGCATACAGTTCCTCATGGGGTGGTGACCCCCCAACCGTAAAATGTTGCTGCTGTGATGCATCGTGATGTAAATATCTGCATTTTCCGAAGGTCTTAGGCGACCCCTGGGAAAGGGTCCTTGGACCCCCCAAAGGGGTCGCGACCCACAGGTTGAGAACCGCTGCGGTAGGGGATGGAGGATGGAGGCTTGGATGAGGGTGATCAGAAGTGGCTTCACTCCCCTTGTTGAAGGAGAGCCGGGTGTGGAAGGGGGGGGTGGTGGTGGAAGGGGGTGGTCCCCGCTGTTTGTGGAACTGGCGGTTCCCTGTGGGAGACGGGTTTACATAAACATAATCTTCATGAGATGGAATAAAAGCAACATTGGTGCTTAATTAGCCAGTTTTTTTTTTTCTTCTTCTTTTCTCCTCTTACTCTGCTCTGTCACAGCTTTGTTCTTAATGACCGTTTCTTGGTGGGTGTTCCTGGAGGCTGACTCCTGCCACCATGTGAACTGATTTCCTGGTTGGAATCCACGGCCCTGGCCTCCGCTCATTGGCCTCATTTCTGCTTCACGTTCCCACTCCCTCCTCCCCGTCCCAGTTCCTTGGCTGAACTCGAAGCCCAGTTTGCAGCGGCTGCTTCGGGGAGGGGGATGACACACAGGGTTTGCAGACCGCAGCGGCTCCGGAGTGGCCGGGGTCAAGCTTTGCTTTGCCCTCGCAGCAGACCTCCGCGCCTTGTTTGTGCGAGGAGCCGGGCCTCGTCAGACCAGTGACTGAGCGGTCTGTCTGTGGGAACGGCCCGGCGTTCCAGTTCATTTTCCCGGAACGGTGATGGGGTGCGCATCTCCTCATCAAACTGGAGCCACTTTCCAGGATTTTTAAGGCCAAAGGCTTCTTGGTACCTGTGGGAATTTGAGTAAACAAAGAGCTTGCCCCTAAAAGTTCTTTGTAAAGGCTTTTTTTTACACTGTAACTCAGTGTGCACCATGTCCTCCTTTAAGTGGTCAAATGGGGCATCTGTTAAATCTTGTCGAAAACTATTTTAAAAGCAGATCCTAGGGTGAAAAAAAAAAACCAGATAACTTATTTATAAATGTCCATCCTTGTTGAAAACTATTTTAAAAGCAGATCCTAGGGTGGAAAAACAACAACAGGTAACTTATTTATAGATATCCATAGACACTCACGTGGCAATCATGAGTCCTGTAGTCAAAATAAAAGATGACTGCGAGCAAAACATTTCTGTGGCGCGTTCCTTCGCTTTGGGTTCAGGAGTCCTGAGGAGCTGAGCGGCCCTAGGCCAAGGCCGGGGACAAGGCCCTGCCCAGCCACTCCTCCGTTCCCCTGTCTGGTTGCCCGATTCCGGCTTGGACAGGACCCCAACAGCTCGTAGGGGGGTTCTGTGACTCTACCTCCCAGCTCCGCAGCTGAGCAGGTCGGAACTGCTCTGGAGACTGAGAAAGCACTGGACTAAAACGGAGCCCTCTTGTTGCACGGTTGGTAGGCCCGAGTTCCTTATTTGTCTGGCACGGTACAGGGCTCTGGATGACGTGAGCACATTTGATCCACATGCCAGCCCAGTGGGGCCAGAAGGGCAAGAGGTGACACTGCTTAATTATTTATTATTTAACAGGTGTTTTTCTCCCAAAGCGGTGCATGCACACAGTCAAAACAAACAAAAACAAGAACCCAATTCCTACAGTACCAAGAAACACACAGTAGAAGCAAAGCTCTGACTCACTCCAGCCACTCGATCCCCTCCCCAAAGGCCGCCCCTGTGTTTGCTTTCTTGGATTTCCCTCCTGAGACAACCTGTCCATATGGGAACACAGATGTCTGTCCACCCGCCTGGGTTTTTGCTCACATGGTGGCACTCTCTCCAGGCATCACACATTTTGCTTTTCCATTTACCTGTCATTTCCTCCCTCCTTTTTTTGACATTGGATAGCATTCCATTGTGTGAATGTGCCATAGTTTGTTCATATTGCTTTTGTCCTTTATTATTACAAACAAGACTGTGTATCTTTGTGTACTTCGTGAATATATATATATATATATATATATGCCTAGAAATGGAATGTGGGCCTAAGGGTTTACCTGTTCTAAAGCTTGGCAGCGTTGCCAAATTGCCTTCCAGCTGATTTGTTTGAAAGGTGAATGAAGGAGAGACCCAAAGAGGTACACCTCCCACCTGGGACCCTCAGTGTGTGAGCGCCAGTACAGCAACCAGCACCTGCTCTGTCTCCTGGCTTAGCCCTCATCCCATGCTCCAGTCTGCAAACCCACCCCCCACTGGTGGCTCAGGTGTCTGGACCCCCAAGCCTCTCCGCTGACCCTCCCAGTCCCTGGTCTCTCTCCACAAACCCTCGTTAGTGATTAAGTTGATTCTTTCCTGAGATCTCAACCCTCTTGCAGGAATCCAGGAATGCCCGCTCCAGGGCTGGCACTTTCCTCCTCACCTTGGTTCTTTGGACAACGCGATGCATGCACGAATCTCAGAATCACATCCCTAAATATTTTTTCATAGGAGCAGAGGCGGACAAGAGGGAAGTGGATCAGTCATGCAGCCATGCTACCATTAGTTTCATGTTCTACAGTTCTCATAATCAGAACTTGAAAGGTTAAGATTTCCTCATTTAAATAAATTGAGGTAGCCTAACCTCCTTTGGAAAATGCTAGTTTAGGCCTTCAGCAGACACATGTTAACAGGAACAGATTACATTGTCATCCTGGCAATGGGATTCACCTTGGTGGAACAAGGAGAGGGCCTGCACAGCCCCTCTAGTCGCCTTAGGAGCCAGGTGGGTCCTTAGCTTACCAAGGTGGCAGCTGCCTTCCCTCTGTCACTCGTGGCCCCTCCCTCTGTCTCTGCCAGCTTGACTCTGGTTTGTTCCGTGGCAGCAGAGGATGCATGAGGGATCTTCTGTCCAGGCCTGCATATCTCGGCCAGCAAAGATGCAGCTGGGAGCATTCGGTGGGCAGGAGCACCTTATGGGCCAGACCTCCACCTCCTGACCATCTCCTCCCAAAGCACAGGGCAGCTGAGCTGCTGTGTCACTGTCACTCTCCCCCCCCAGCCCTTTCCCTTCCTGATCATGCTCTCTTCCCCACTGTGACGGGAAAGCTTTCCAAAGCCCTGTCACCTTTCTGTCACTCCCCTGCTTTAAACTTCCTGTGACTTCCTGTGGCTCTTTCAACAGTGCCGAGCTGTCTCACTTCTCCTACGATCTAACCCTGCAGCTCCATGACTCATCTAACTCTCCCCTGCCTGCCCCACCCTGCCCCCACCATCCACCCTGTGTCTGTCACACCGAATGGATGGCCCTTGCAAGGCTGCAAACATACCCGTTCACCCACTGCTCTGATGTCTGTCTGGGTCTGTGTGGCCCCAGAAAGCAAGCCCCTGAGGGCAGGTGCCTGGTCTCAGTGGTGTGACATCCTCAGTGCACACAGGGGACTGGGACAAGGGGTGAGTGCACAAGCTGACCACGCTGTCCAGGAGCAGAGCCATGGACAATCTGGTCTCCGAGAGCAGTGCTGAGAGGGGCCCGCCGGCCAGTGAAGTCCCCGGGCCTGGTCCCATCAATGCTTGAGGCCTATCTTGGATTCTCTCTGACCTCTCAGTCTTTTTTAAACTGAGGATGTGTTTGTTTGTTAGTTAGTTTGTTTGTTTTAGAGGGGGAAAGGGAGAGAAAGAAAGAAAGAAAGAGAAACATCAATGTAAGGGAGAAACATTGATTGGTTGCCTCCCGTACTCCCTGACCCGGGATGAGCTTATAATCTAGGTATGTGCCCTGATCAGGAATGTAACCTGTACCCTTTTGGTATATGGGATGACGCTCCAACCACCTGAGCCACACAGGCTAAGGCCCTCCCAACCTTTGTAGTCAGAATCTTTTGGGCCAAAAGAATGTGCGGTCAACTCTGCAAGGAAAATATCATCAGTTAAGAGCTTATGCCTTGGGCCAACGGGCATGTCTCCTGACAAGCTCAGGTATCGGCTCTGGAATGCTGCCACTGCGGCAAGGGACTTCAGCCTCGTGGCCCTGTCCTCTCATCACGGTCCCCTCAGTGGCACCGCTCTGGGTGAAGAGGACCTGCTTTGGGGTCAGGGCCACCCCAAAGGCTGTTTGTATAGGCTTCTGGCCCTAGATGGTGACTCCACCCACCTCAGGTATGTGGGCTGCACCGGGCTAGGGGTGCCTGCAGCCACTGCTGGGGCTACGGGTGCCTGCAGCCACTGCTAGCCTCCTGCCGGCAGTGGGGCATGTCAGCAATGTGCCTCTGCTGCTTTCTTTCGAAAGGCCCTCGAGGGGTAGGGCTGTTAAGATGCGATAAGGCAGCCCGGCTGCTGTGGCTCAGAGGTTGAGCGTCATCCCAGGAACTAAGAGGTCACGGTTTGATTCCCGATCAGGTCACATGCTCCGTTTGCAGGCTCTGTCCCCAGTGGGGGCATGCAGGAGGCAGCCAATCAATGATGTTTCTCTTACATCTCATCGATGTTTATATCTCTCTATCCCTTTCCCTCTCTCTCTAAAAATCTATCTATTGTCTATCTCATGTGATGAGGCAAATGGAAAGCCAGGACTTAGAAATCCCAATTCATGGGTTCCCTTCAAAGTCATTGCCCTGATGATGAGGTCACTGGAGAAGCGATCTGCAAGCCGCAGGGATTTGCCCCCCACCCTGAGCAGAACCACCCGGCTAAACTGTATTCATAGGGCTTGACATGGTGACCATTGACTGTTTCCAAAAATCAGGGACAAACATTTGCTGCCTCTGGGGACATCTAAAATAAAGTGATGTCACTTCTGATGGAAGTTACAATGGCGATCCAGTGGCCCAGCTCTTATGACCTTGGGACCATTGACATAAGAAAGCAAGGTCAGCCAACCCCATCACTTTGGACATAGACTTCCTAGAATATCAGCTATAGTAGCCTCAGTCTGGAAAGAGGAAGATAATCTACCCAGAGGGCTATTTTAAAGGTAATATTGGTGCCTGTAATTTAGGGAGCACTCATATGCCAGGTTTTGCTACAGGGTCACTGTGTATAACAGCCCTAAGTAGGCACCCCTAACCTGTATTCAGGCGAAGGAACTCACGCCAATCTGCTAGTACGTGCAGAGACAGGACTTGAGCTTAGCTCTGTTTCCTCCAAAGCTGGAACTCTCCTTTTCACCTTTTGCTGCTTCTTATTGAAGACAAAGAACTCCATTTGAGTCCCTGGAAGAAAACTAGGGTGAAATCATTCAGCTTCGAGATGAGGCTACTCAGAGTGGTCTTCAGACATGCCAGGATTAGCTTCCAGGAGGCTCTGAGCCTTGGGTGGGATGGAGGGCGAGTGACTAAGTGCACATGTTCAGCGGTCAGGGTAATAGCCAGTGGGCAGGGGCAGTGGGGCAGGGTAGGTGAGGGCGCGGGGCGGTATGGGTGCGCTGTGCCTGTGCAAAACGGGGGTTGTGGGTGCCCAGTGGCTGTGCAGACTGAAGGCAGGGCAGAGCGGGACAGATGGCTTACGGTGGACCAGGTTCCACACCATTTACCATGCCCACATTTCCTTTTGTTTCAGATGTTCTCCAGTCAGCAAACATTTACTGAGTACTTTCTATGTACAAGGTATGCCCCGGGTACTGGGGGAGGGGACGTGGGGAGCAGAGGTGAATGAGTCACACACATTTGCTGGCCTTGGGGGAAGCTGGGGGAACAGGGGCAAATGGCTATGGGGAGGGTGGCAGCGACTTGCCCAGTGAAGACTGCGCATGAGCTCTCTGGCGTGGGGTCCCTGGCTGAGGAGGTGCTGTCAGTGGGCTCTAAAGGTCCGGGAACATTTTGTGGGGCCGAGAAGTGAGGAAGGTCCACGGGCATGGCCTCCTGAAAGTGCAGCTGCCAGGGTCTGTCCCCAACTCCCTGCCTTTCCCCCAAGAGCTCCAAGTTGGCCCGTCTCCCCCAGTCTGGAGCTGCCTGCCCAGACTCTGTTTCCACCTCGGACCCAGAAGAAGCGAGGGCGAGGCTCTTCCTTCTGTCATGACAGGCCCACCCGGTAAGCGGGGCTGGTAACGTTGGCCCCTCGGCCAGCTCTTGGGCCTAAGGATGGCAGGACAGGGGAGTGCTGCCATCTGGCGGCGGGCTCTGGTGGAGCCCTCATCTTCCCTGAGCCCCCTCAGGTCAGCCCACTGGTCTGTCCTCAGGGCACCAAGGCCCCGGTTTTACTTAGAGAAACATCGTCATTCACTCTGCTGGAGGGGACAAGGAGGAATCCTCCCTTCTCTCGTGGGCTGGCTCTTCCCCAGCCAAGAAGCCTTAGGTGCAGGGAGAAGGTTCAAGGCCCGCCCCCAATCCTATCGGGAGTTCGAGCCTGCCTAGGACCAGAGGCTAGATCCCCCTTCCGCCCGCACAGCGCCGCTCCTGGCTCCCTTAGCGAACTAAGGGGCCCCTCTCTGACACTCGCACTTGGGCCACAGGACAGAGGTGACTAATCGTAACAGAATCAGCATGTGTTCTCATCGGCCTGGCCCCAGCCAGATATTGTTCCCAGATGAGAACATGTCTTATTGAGTTTACCACTGATGGCTGTGGAGACAGAGCGCTTTGAGTAACAGGCAGCCACCGCACCGTGTCCTGAATAAACCCAGGCCCTCCTACCTTGTGCCGGCCAAGGCTGGGGCCCCCGCTGGCTCTGGGGCTTTGAGACCAGCACTCCCCACCACCCTCCGCGCTGACTTCATCAGGCTAGGGCGCCGGTTGCCCTGCGGAATAGCTGGGAGGTGGCTTTGCTCCAGCCTGCTTCCCCCCCGCTGAACGCTGGCTGCGTGCGCGGGCTCCGGGTCCAGCCTGGACCTCATCAGGCTAATGCTCTCTCTACTCTCTCTCCCTCCGGAGATGAACATCTGCAACAAGCCCTCCAACAAGACAGCGCCTGAGCAGAGCGTGTGGACAGCACCCGCACAGGCCGGCGGAGCCTCCCCGGAGCTGCAGGGCCAGCGGTCCCGCCGGAACGGGTGGAGCTGGCCCCCTCACCCGCTCCAGATTGTGGCCTGGCTGCTGTACCTCTTCTTCGCTGTGATCGGCTTTGGGGTCCTGGTTCCCCTCCTGCCTCACCACTGGGTGCCTGCTGGCTATGCTGTATCCTTGGGGAAATGTGGGGCTGACTCATGGAATTGTAGGGGCTGTAGATGGAGGACATGGCAGAGGCCTGAGGCTGGGGTCCAGAGTCTCAGAGAGCGCAGGTAGACCCGTCTCTTCCCTGGGAGGAACCGGCTGCCTGCCTTCCTGACTGACCTCCAGCCCCCCTCTGCCCGCTCTGCCTGATGTGGTCGCTGACAGACCTAAAGTGCTTTGGAGCACATAAAGGCCCACACAGAGGGAGCCTCCTCAGCCAGGGGACCGCTCAAAAGCCCTCTTTAAGCTAATTTATCCCAGAGCTCAACAAGGGACACAGGAGAGAGTAATTATCCCATTTGTGAAAGAATTTTTCACTTTTCAAGAAGCGTCATGGTAGAATTCCTTTACACAGTAAGGTTTTTGGTACATTTGAAATGTGGTTTTATCTGGGACAGGTTATTACGCTGTCCCAGGACTGTTTAGGAGCTCACTGGTTTTGTAAATCTTGCCCTTTTAGGATGAGGATGAATTGACTAGAGGAGGGATCGGAGATGCCCTGGAGGCTCCTGAGAACAACGACAAACACAGACTTGCTTAGTGGGGCCTGGTGGTGCGGCTGCAGCAGCTGTGGCCACAACTCCAGGAGCAGAGGACGTGGCCGCAGGCTGAGATGGGAGTGCGGCAGCGGCTGAGCGCTCCTGTCCCGAGGGGCCCTGCGAGTGCCCGGTGTGCGTGCTTAGAGATGAGGCTGGGCTGAGCCGCAGGGGGTGTCAGGGATGAACTCTGCCTCCTTGGACATAGAGTCAGAGCGGAGCTCGGTCCCAGCTCAGCCCTTTAAGGGCTACATCAGGGCTGCTGCCAGCTCCAGGTCTCAGCCTCCTCCTCTGCCTGCTTCCCAGGGTGGGGACAAGGAACACGCAAGGCTGTGTGTCTGAGCACCAGGATGCATGAGCCATAAGGGGGAGCATGCTCTCTTGGGAGATCACAGGGCCTGGGCTGGTGAGTGACCATGCAAATGTGGGGAGAAGGACTCTAGAGAAGGTCCCCCTCCCCGGACACCACCAGTGTCATGGGGGGGCTTCCTGGTTGACTAGGCCCCTGGGCATAGTCATGATCTCTGAAAGTGGGGAACTGGACTTTTCCAGAAGTGACCAGCAGGCCTTAGGGCTGTTACCTAGAAGGCTTCATGGAATGGGCACACCCCTCACTCAGGTTTACCTGGGTTTCTGCCATGGAGTCTGGAGTGAGTGCAGTCAGAACACTAACGGTAAACAAGAGTAACTATCACTTATCGAGCACTTTATGTGCCAGGCCTTGTGCCAATGCCTGTACGTAGATTATCTTATTAGATCCTCATAATAATTTGAAGCTATTCCTCCCACTTGACTAAGAAATGGGGGCTCAGTGAGACCAAGTGACTTCCTGAGGTCACAGAGTTGGTATCTAGTGAGGCCAACAGAGCTGCTCAGGGCACTCCGACTCTGAGCGCCTGGGATGGTTCGAGGCTTCTGTCCTCTCCGCATTCATTGCTTTGGGCCACGTGGAGGCTCACAGAGCCACCAGATCTGGATTGTTCTTCCTTTCTTCAAAGCCACCTCCCTTCTGCAGGCTTCCTCAGGACCCTGGGGAGTGAGGGAGGGAAAGAATGGGTGCCAGGCACCCACCTGGCATCTGGATCTGGCCTGGGCCTAGGGTTGCAAATTAACACGACAGGACCCCAGCCCTGGAGCTCAGCCTCCAGCTGGAGGGTAGCCTGTGGGCTGGAGATTACCCCGTGGCGAGTATGGGCAGGGCTCCCAGCATACGTGGATGTGAGACGCCCCCTGCTGCTCCCAGCTCCCCTCTTCACAGCAGCTAACCAGCTGTCCATTTGCTCTTGACCCCGCCCCTTCATTACCTGTATCCAGCCAGTCATCAAGTTCTATTGCTTTTACCTCCTGAATAGCCATCGCATCATCCTCTTTCCCCCCTACTACCATCTGCCTCTCTTAACTAGAGGACCATTTTGTGGCCAAACCAGTCTCCCATACACACTCTCACTCGGACCAGTCCATGTATGTAGCTGCAGCCACAGTGCCCTTTCCAAAAACGAAAACGATAAAGTTGTTTCCCAGCTAAATAACCTCTAATGGCTTCTCCCCACCTTAGGAATGAGGTTCTGGCTACTCAAGGCTCTCTCTGCTCCAGCCTCTGCCCGTCTCCCAGCCTCAGCCTCCTCTTACATTGTTCGCTCTGGTCTCTGCCTGGAAGCCCCTTGCTCCTCTCTCCACCCCAACACCCAGCTAAGTCGGAAGTCGAGAACTGACAGCCCAGGAACCAGTGGCCTATAGACTTTTTCTTTTCTTTAAATTGAGGAATGATTAGCACACAAAATGGACAGACCTTTGGCAGGTGGGTTTTAAAAAGTAATTTCCTTGTCGACATTTAAAACAGGAGAGACCTCACCTAAAAACGTCCCCATTTCTGGGTCCTTCTGAAAAGCCAGAATTTGGTGACATGGGCCCTCATTCGCGCGTGGCAGCCTTGAGTTAGTTGAGCTGGAACCACCCCTCTGGTTGGGACTCTGCTTGCTCCCAGGAACCAGCCAGGCCCCTTTCCTCCTTACTTCACCTGCCAGCCTCTGTTACCCATTCCTCTTCCGGTCTCAGCTGAGGGGTCCCTTCTCAGGGGAGCTTTCTGGATCCCTTCAGGCTAGCTGAGGTCACACACACTCACACTGTCTCAAGAACTTTCTTCATGGCAGGCAACCCCTTGTGTGATTAACATTTCTGTTTCCTACCAGACTGTGGTCTCCTGGGAGCTAGGGGACCATGTCTGTCTTGCTCCTGCCATATTCCTTCGTGCCTAAAAGACCTCCGTAAACAGTTGAATGAATGAATCAGGGTGTGGAGCGGGCAGGAAACTAAATGTTTGCTCACCTACCAAAGAGGTTTGAGAGGAGCCAAGCAGAAGGGCCCCAGCGCTGAGCTGAAGAATCTACTCTAGTCTGAGGGCTCCTGAAAGCCTGTGGATGAGTTTAAGCAAGCAAGGATTTAGGTCTAAGCTTTTCAAAGCTGCTTTAAGACCAAGTGAAGACAGAGTCAAGAGGACCCAGCAAGGGAGGAACAGAGTCGTGAGACTATAGACCAGTGGTTCTCAACCTTCCTAACGCCGCGACCCTTTAATACAGTGCCTCATGTTGTGGTGACCCCCAACCATACTTCATAACTGTAATTTTGCTATTGTTATGAATTATAATGTAAATACCTGTGTTTTCCGATGGTCTTAGGCAACCCTTGTGAAAGTGTTGTTCGACCCCCAAAGGGGTTTCGACCCACATGTTGAGAACCTCTGCTATAGACTAACCCAAGTGCAAAGGCCTGACCCTCAGCCAGGGCTGCGGAGTGTTTTCATTGGTCACAGGATTACCTCTTTCCATTAAGGCCCAGCACAGTGGGGTGGAGCCTGGCTCATGCAGACACATAAGGAAATGTGGTCGCTGGAAGGAGGAGGAGGAAGGGAGAAAAGGAAGTTGGACAGCTGATGGGTGGAAGCTGAATGATGGAGAGATGACGTCTGCCTGGCTGGCAAGAGTATGGATGGATGGAGGGTATATGGCTGCCCGTGTGAAACCTATTAGGGAATTTTTACACATTTAGACTTTGCAGCAAGTTGCCAGCCTACCCATCTCCAGCATTTGGTACAACCTCTGAGCAGATACGTCCTGGAAGAGCTGTGTTTCAGCTCCAGGAATTAGAATGCATCAGAGAATCCTAGATCCTCACTCACCCCCAGGGTTTCAAATACCTGACCTCAGGTCCTGCAGGTGCTAGAGATGGGCCCCATCTGCAAGTGATTCTCGTCTGGTCCGGCTACTGAGAGAGCATCGCTTTTTCCCCCTCAGAAAAACTTCCTATGAAAGCAAACAAACAAGCTTAGAACTTACATGTTAGGTGCCCTGGCCTAAAGAGGATGGTCTCATTCAGTCTCACTTCACCATTTAGAATCTGAAACCATTTACAATGGAGGTCAGACCCGCCAGGGCCTGCACCAGGCTGGGAACAGTGAGGCCGCAGCCCTGTGTTTCCTGGCCTTGTGTTCAGGCCCAGGGGCAGCAGCAGGCAGTGCTGACCGGTGTTCCCAGATGGCTGCTCCCCTCTTTCATCCAGGCCTGGTACACTGCAGAGGTCTGACAAGGAAGTTCTGGGGACCTGGAGGAGGGGCGTGGCCCAGGCCGAGTCTCTGGGAGGGAGCAATATGGAGGTGGGGACCAGTTCTCTGGCCACAGGGGTGGGGTCTCAGCCGGCAGAGTGTGGAGTGAGCCTTTAACCTGTTGGGCCAGTGCATGGGCGCCATCTTTGCCGGCCACCTCGTGGTGCACCTGACTGCTGTCTCCATCGACCCAGCAGATGCCAACGTGCGGGACAAGAGCTATGCAGGGCCCTTGCCCATTTTCAACCGCAGCCAGCACGCACATGTCATTGAAGACCTGCACTGCAATCTGTGCGACGTAGATGTGTGAGTACGTGTGGACGGAGAGCGTGTGTGGGTGATGAGCGTGCTCGTGGGAGCTCAAGGCAGAGAGGGGCATGCCCAGGGCTTTACGGTCATCCTGATAACACACGTGTTTTTACGGTCAAGAATCTCGATGGAGTGACAGAGAATTGGGTGGAAGAGAAGGTGAGGAAAAGGCAATTGGAAACAGAAGATGAAGAGTAGCATTTCCAACAGTAAATGTAGGAAACATTTGGCACAACCACAAACCCACAGCGTTTCTAATGACTAACTACCAGCCACCTCCCACCCCAATCTCACAAGCACGCCCGGATAGAGACAGGGAGGGGGTTAACACTCAACACTTACCGTGGCCAAGAGCGTGGAGCACCCAGCCTGCAGGGCAGGCAGCATCTTTCTCCATGGGGGGGGGGGACCCCAGAGCTCGGAGAGGCTAGAGGCTCGCCTGCGGGTATGTGGCTGCGGGGCAGCAGAGCCACATTCGCCACCAGCTGGCCTGGTCCCCGGGCGGATACTGTTATCCTTGTTTGCCCGTGGAGACTGAGGCCCAGAGAGGCTAAGCGACTTACTCCGGGTCACACTGCCAGTGGGGGGATGAGTCAGAAAGTGTGGAGTCCATGCCTTGGCTAATCCCTCCCCACCCTCCTAGAGCTTCCAGCCTCGGGTGGAGGATTAGGCAGGGGGTGTGGTCCAAAGCCAGCTCGACACTTGCAACCGGAAGACTCAGGCAGCCTGTTGGAAGGGCCTGTCCACGGGGCCAAGGGAGTCCATGGTGCTCAGGGGCTGAGGACTCGGTCGCCAGACCATCCTCTCCTGCACCAGGCGCCAGTCAGTGTGTAGCTCCTCAGCGGGTGCCCGGCGGTTGCCGCCCACTCCGGAGTTCTGTCCGGTCTGGGGGAGTGCTCCCCACTCTTCTGCCCGCCTCTGGCTTCCCGTTCCTCAGTGGCCGCCTCTCACGTGTGGTGAACTGCCCCGAGTTCATCCAGGTGTCATCTCGTTCCTCTTCCTCTGGTTCCCTTTGGATGAGCCCAGACAAGCCGGTGTTTTCTGGAAGGATGCCAGCGTAATTCCCATCGATTGGCACAGAAGCAGGCACTCAAACAAATGGAGCGGTTGGCAAGAGCGGGGAAGGCCCTGGGCCTGCCAGCCTTGCCCTGTTTTGCTTCCTGGTCCTTCACCTGCTTTGCCTCCTGGTTCCATGCAGGAGTCCCTGCTGGGAATGGAAGCCCATTTCTGTTTCACACCACCGTCCCGCGGTGTCCTCTCCCTGAGTGGAGCAAAGTAATATCGCCCTGCCCTTCCTTCTCTCGCCTTGGGTCCCCAGATCTTCAGAAACGCTGCTCTGCTGGGTGCCCGGCCCCGCAGTGCCGCCAGAGGGCGCGCACGCTCCCCGGCGCTGAGCTCCTGGGTCCAGCGGAGGCGCGGGGCCTTGTAACCCGCTCCAGGCCAAGCGCTCCGGCCCCTCGCGGACTTCCGTCGTGGAAGGGGGGACCAGCCAGGGTCTAACCGCCCTGTGCCCCCGCCCTTCCCGCAGGAGCGCCCGCTCCAAACACTGCAGCGCTTGCAACAAGTGCGTGTGCGGCTTCGACCACCACTGCAAGTGGCTCAACAACTGTGTGGGAGAAAGGAACTACCGGTGAGGGCGGCCCGGGAGCAGGGATGCCTGGGGGGAGCGGGTCTGGAGGTGTGAGGGGGGACCCTGAGACTGCAGTGGGGTGGGCGGGGATGGGGGTGCTTGGAGCCGGGTGTGCACGTGTGTGTGCTGCTGAGGGCGGCCTCCCGGGACTGCTGGGGTCTTCCTCTGCGGGACCACGGAAAAGTGCGGGCCTGAACGGGTGGCCCCCGTCTTTGCCTCTGCCCTAACCTTTGGCCTCGTGAGAATTGGGCTGTGGGATCAGAGGCCTGGCTCCCGATCCCAACCCCAAGTCCTCCTGAGCTCTGGGCCCTCACCCAGCGGGAGCACCTGGGTGCTGACAGCTGCCCGCGGCGGGCCCAGGCTCTTTCTGCACAGTGTGGCCTCTGCCTTGCTGGGCGTCCTGCTCCTCGTGCTGGTGGCCACTTACGTCTTCGTGGAGTTCTTCGTCAACCCCATGCGGCTGCGCACCAACTACCACTTCCAAGGTCAGCCTGGCTCCGGGCCTGCCCGCTCCCGCCCTCCACCCGGGGCCTGTCTGGTCCCCGGTCCCAGCCCCGCCTGTGCCCCGCAGTCCTGAAGAACCACACGGACGTATGGTTCGTTTTCCTGCCTGCCGTCCCCGTGGAAACGCAGGCGCCCGCCATCCTGGCCCTGGCCGCCCTCCTCATCCTCCTGGGCCTGCTCTCCACCGCGCTGCTCGGCCACCTGCTCTGCTTCCACATTTATCTCAGTGAGTGCCCTCCACACCCCCCCCCCGCCTCCGAGCAGGACACGGGGGTCCCTGGGCTGCAGGGAGGTACCCGTTGGGCTGTGGAGCCCGGAAGCCATGCCCCTTCCTGCCGGCTGTATGGATGGGGTGGCCTGGTTTCACTCCATGGTTTAGGGCAGTGGTCGGCAAACTCATCAGTCCACAGAGCCAAATATCAACCGGACAACGATTGAAATTCCTTTTGAGAGCCAAATTTTTTACACTTAAACTTCTTCTGACGCCACTTCTTCAAAATAGACTTGCCCAGGCCGTGATATTTTGTGGAAGAGCCACACTCAAGAGGCCAAAGAGCCGCATGTGGCTCACGAGTCATGATTTGCCGACCGCGGTTTAGTGTATACGGGGACAGTGGTTTCTGCCTGGGATGGGATGTCTTCCCTCACCTCTGAGCTCCAGGGACCCCTTTCTGTGGCACTGAGTCCCCCTCCCCCCACAGTGTGGCACAAGCTCACCACCTACGAGTACATCGTGCAGCATCGTCCGCCCCAGGAAGCAAAGGGGGCTGACAGGCAGCTCGACTCATGTCCCCCCAAGATGCGACCCATTCAGGTATAGGAGGGGCCCCGAGGGCTGAGGGGGTGGGAGATGGGGCCTGGAGGTGGAAGGGGGGGGCTGTGCGGATAGCAGCCGATGATAAGAAAGGGCAAAGGGAAGGAGGTTCGGAACAGCAGCTGGGGTAGGGGTTCTGGGCAATGGGGTGAAGCCAGCCTGTACTGAGCACATGGCTGCTTGCTCAAGTGTGGGCTCAGTGCAAAGGAGCCCTGCATCCCCCCAAACCATGTGTGCCCCGGTCCACACTCCACGCCTGTGCTGGAGGGTCTGGAACGCGGGAGCTGAGAAGCGGGCAGATTGGCAGAGCAGAGGCCTTACTCCCCATCCCGCCCTGAGTCCCTCTGAGCTCTGGGCCCTTCCAGCCGGCGCACCCAGGAGCTGGCAGCTGCCCACGGCGGGGCCCAGGCTCTTTCTCAGAGTGTGGCACTGCCTTCCTGGGCGTCCGCTCCTTGTGGAGTGTGGGGGAAGGGAGAGCCTGAGGTGGTCACCGGTTACCTCCACTTACAACCCTGAGCTCTCACACCTGGAACCCTATTTAGTCCTTAAAAACCCACGAGGCAGGTCATGTTGCCACGCCCATTTAGCAGATGAGCATACTGAGGCCAAGAAAGGCTAAACAGAAGCTGCGTCTGGAAGAGTTTAGGTCTCTACACTCTAAAGCAGAACCTTCCAGCCCAAGCTAGGGCCTGGCCAGCCCAGCTGCTGACCAGCCCATCCCCATTCCCACGCCCCCTGGCTTCCTGAGGTCAGCGGCTGAGGGGCGGGGGGATCCTCAGAGCCCCCAGGGACCGGGAAGGCAGGGGGCCCAGGCAGGCCCTTCCTGGGAAGGCCGAGCCCTGGATCCCAAGTCCTCATGGCAACTGGACACAAACACAGGCTGGTGGGCGGGCTGGGAGAGGCGGGGACCTGCCCCTCCTGTTCTCATTGCCAGGGGTGGGCTGGGCTGCCAGGTCTGGGGGAGCGCTGGCTGCCGATGGAGAGCCTCCTGCCTGGTGGTGGGCACCGGTGCCATGGAAGCACAGGGGCAGCCACTCTGAGAGTGGGCATCATCCCCCGCTTCACAGAGGGGTCTGAGGCTCTGGCTGCACAACTGCCCATTGGGGCAGGGCTGGCCCAGGATGCCAGGCCCCAGGGCTCTGGCCTCTGCACAGTAGTCACTGCCCACCTAAGCTTCGAGGCCAGATGTGCCAGCAGCCAGACATATACTAGGAACATCTGCGCATGACCTGAGGGAGGCTTCCCCAGTGGGAGGAGGGTGTGCAGAAGGGAGAGCAGAGGCTGAGAGCCTCCACAGTACCACTCAGGAGTGTGCAAATGTTGAAGATCTCTGAGGGACAGCTGTGGTGAGGGGAGGGGGATTTGAGTTGGGGACACTCCGGTGACACCCTCAGACTTGCCCAGCCGGCTAGAGCCTAGCTCCTAGCCCCTCAGGCTGCTGGGACCATCCTCTACTGCCGCCAGAGTCCTCTGCCCAACCCTTGTGGAGCCCAGGGACCCAGGGTAGGCTTTGGCCCCCTCTGCTGGGCCCTGTAGGGGCGCGAGGTCCCCAGGGGGAAGAGGAAAGGTGTGGAGGGAGGATTCCTTGCGGTCCCAGTCCTGTGGCCTCAAAACCCTTTCCTCTTCCCAGCACGCTGCTGCTCAGGCTGGCACTCCTATCTCCTTCCCGAAGGGTCAGAGGTTGGCATGGCCTGCCTACGGTGTCAATCTCTGCATTTGTGCAGCCAGCCCGTGGCTGGCTAGGCTCTGTCCCCTAAATCTGCCAGTGCCCCAGGCAGCCTCCCCACCCCCACCCAGAGCAGGAATGCGGGAGGGGCCCCACTCCGGAGCCGTTGCCCCCAAACATAGGCTTGTTTTAGAGACCGCGTTTGCTGTTACACTGTCGTCTCTGCATTAGTCAGGACGCCGGGGTCTCCATGGAAACAGCTGCGGAGCGCGCGACAGCTGTCCTGGTGCCCTCCCCCGCCCTCCCCCCACCGTATGGGGCGGGGCCTCGTCCTTGTCCTGGCCCCGCCCCACATCGTTGGCACGAGGCCTTCCCGAGCTGGCTTGTTCCTAGCTTTTGTTTCCTTACCTGCAGTCCTCGTGGGCATGGCTGGAGCGCTCCCGCGTGCTGGCCTGCAGGCCTAGGCCACTTTCTGACCTCAGGCCCTTCGCTCTCAGGGGTCGGGTCTGCAACTCCACAGTCGCTGTTAGGATCAGCTACTAACAAGACACAGAAGTCACTCATAAGCCTGCCCCTGGATGGGGCTGCAATGCTGTTTTTTCCACTACCATTGCCTTCCCTGTGTGATTAGGGGAGGGGAAGCAGAGCATCCCAGCAGC
Source organism: Lasiurus borealis (assembly GCA_004026805.1). Classification (NCBI taxonomy): domain Eukaryota; kingdom Metazoa; phylum Chordata; class Mammalia; order Chiroptera; family Vespertilionidae; genus Lasiurus; species Lasiurus borealis. The sequence continues at coordinate 5,671 of PVJN01022559.1, read as the reverse complement.
TGAGACCAGGGTTGGTGCTCAGCTCTGCGGGACTGTGGAGCCACGCACGAAACCTGGGTGCCCCCTGGACTATGAACAGCCGGCTACCCGGTGTCTCAGCTGGCGGGGGGATCAATTCAGAGACCTGGAGTCTTGGGAGGGACTGTGAGCAGGAGAGGGGGATCAAAGCAGCTCTTCCCCACCCCCAACCACCTTGTCCAGAGCAGCTCCAGGCTGGATGCATTGTACTCATGAGGCCCTGGGTGGAGGGGGGGGGAACTTCCTGAAGGAAGTGGAGTTTGACTAGATGAGGTGAGGAGGTTTGTGGGATCGGGGTTAGGTCCAGAAATGGGTGTTTTACGCCTTGTCCTGCAGAGAGGATTTTCCAGCATAGCTGGCAACCCTGGAGGAGGATAGCAGACATCTGGCCTCAGACCTCTTACAGCCCTGGGTGGGGCTGGGGGTGCAGGAATGTTGTGTCCAGGGCTGGCTGGGCTCAGGACCTAGAAGGCTCTGGGTCTGACCAGGCGGTCCAGCCTCCCTGACCCCCACCTTCCCCAGGAATTGGAGTTCTACATGCAGACCTTCAGCCACGTGCGCCCAGAGCCCCCTGGCCAGGTCAGGCCTGCCGCAGTGAGTGCCAAGTGAGTGCAATCTGGATCTCCAGCGGACGTCTCCCATTGGCATGGCAGAGCCATCTAAGGTGGGGGGAAGGGGGGGAAGGCCAAGGCCAAGGCCAGGACAGATCAATGCCCATCTATTGTCTGCTGGGAGGGAGGCCTATATGAGAACCTCCGACTGGTTGGGATTTGAGGGCTCGTTCACATCCAGAGCTTACCCTCCTGTCCCCCCCCCCCCCAGTCTCTCCCGGTTCCCTGCCACCGGCGGCCAAGCGGAGCCTCCACTACCCTCTTCTCCAGAGACTCTGGCTCTGCCCCCCAGGATCCGGCCCCAGGTAGGGGGAGTGCGCTTGGCCCCCTGCCCCGGTGGAAAGATGGGAAAGAAACCTCTGCCCTTCTCCAGCCCTCGGCCTCTCGGCGATGAGGGACGGGGAAGGGGCTCTCAGCCGCCCTCTGTCTCTGCAGAAAAAGAGGAAGCCGGGTGAGGGCCCTTCCTGGCTGGATTCCGCACCGGGAGCTCCGCGGGAAGGAAAGGTAGGGCCCGAGCCAGTTCCAGCCCCGGGTCTCACGGTCCCCTCCACCCCGCAGGGCCCCCGGTCCCGGGCCACCGCTCCAGCTCGTCGTCCTCCTCGGATTCTCAGGGCGCCAGCCCGGTGCTCGTCGCCGGCCCTGCGGGCGCCTACCACTCGGCGTCCGCGGAGTCCATGGACGCGATTCCCGTGGCCCAGACGCGCCTGGGCAGCGCCGCTCTGGCGGCTCCCGGAGACGGCGGCCGCGAGCCAGGGCTGGAGCCGCCGGCGCGTGTGCCTGCCGTTTTCGTGAGCCCGAGCAGCGGCGAGCCCAGGGTGCGGGGCGGCCCAGAGGCCTGCCTGGCCTAGCGGGGCTGGGGGGCCGCGGGGGAGCGCTGGCCCGACTCCCCGCAGCGCCTCGGCCCTGCAGACCCGTGAGCGCACTCTAGGAGCCCGGGCCGGCGGGACCGGCCTCTCCCCCGGACTCGGCAATCCCGTCCCACCGGCCAGGACGCTCAATAAACTTTTGTATGCTTTTGCGGACTTAGTCTACTTTCTCAATGACCAGGGCCACGGGCTCTCCGGGGCTGGACCGTTTCCCGCCGCCCAGCGGGAGAGGAGGGGCGGGCCTTGCAGTGGGCGGCACCCGGCCTGTCACCGGGAGGTGGATGGAGGACGGAGGCGCTCGGGCCCGGGCTCCGGGCTGGGAAAATCCTAGAAGGCTGCTGGGAGGAGGCGGTTTTCCTGAAGAGCCTCCCGCGGAGACCGGGGGGAAGAAGTCTGCGCTGCGGAGGCAGCGGCGGGAGCAGGTCCCGGAGGCGGATGCTGCCGGTGACCAGGCTGCTGGCGCCGGGCACTGTGGTCCCCGCTGTCCCCTCCCCGGTCCCCCGGGGCTGTGACCTGAGGCTGCCGCACGTTAACGGGCGAGCCGTGGGCTGAGCAGCCCCGGACTCCGCTGCCCGCTGCCGCTGGGGTTAGGGACCCGGTCCCCGCCCGCTCGCCTCCCTCCCGGCGGCGCTGTGGGAAGCGGGTCTGTCCCGGAGGCGGGGGCCTGCTTTGAACTTTGGGTGGGGCCCAGAGTGGGGCGCGGCTCTCCCGTTGGGGAGCCATCAGGAAGGATGTCCAGCGCCGCAGAGGGTGGCCTCCCGGCCTCAGAGGCCGCGGAGCTGCCGGGGAGCTGGGAGGAGGCCACGGCCGCGGCCCCGCCCCTGCGGATCTCCGAGCGCCGGTGGGGCGGGGTCCGGTGGGCGGGGCCAGCATGACCTTGGTCACTCCGCCGAGACGGCCCTGGGGGTGGGACTCGCCGTCTCTATGGAGACGGAGAAACAGGGGATAATACAGCGGAGCTGCCCGGGCTGCAGTCCCGCCCCGGAGCCGGCAGGGAGCAGAGCTGCAGGGCCGCCCGGTCTCCCGCGTCAGTGGGTCCATTCTTGTGTCCTTCTGTCCGTCGAACGCGCACTGCAGGAGCAGCCACGAGGTAGAAGTCGGTAGGAGACCCGGGCGCCGACCACCCTAACCAGTAACCTGCACGATGAGGAAGGGGTGGGGGTGGGAGCGGCCTGGAAGGGGTCCCAACCCCGGAGGGTAGGGAGCCGAGGACGCCAGCTGAGCTGCCCTGCCCCGGCCCCAGCGTTCCGCCCCCTCCCCCTCCATGTCGGGCTGATTGATGACTCCAGCTGTCCCAGCGGGAGCAAGCTGGTGGCCCCAGTTCGCGGGCGTGGCTGCTCCATCCATGGCCTGCAGACCCCGGGGACTACGTACAACCTGTGACCCGGCTGTCCGATCAGCCCGAAATTACCGACTCCTCTTCCCACGGAGCGGAGGGAGCACTGCCTGGACGCAGGACCCTGCCAGTCCCCTTAGGACCAACATTCTACAGCAGGAAAGCTCCTCTAGACTCTGCCCTCCACGAGCCAGACGCCGGGTCTCCGGTGGGCGGGTGGAGGGGAGGGAGGGCTAGTGCAGGACTGGGCCTGTGGACAGAGCCGCTGCGATGTAGCAGCCGTGGTTGCGCCCAGTCCCAGAAGCTGCAGCTGAGGGATGGAGCCATGGTAGCTCAAGAGGGTCCCGGGCCGCGGTCAGTGGAGACTCTAGCATAAAAGGCAGCGTTATCGGATGGTTGCGTGGAGCGGAGGAGGTGGGTGTGCTTGGCGAGTGGTCTCACCGTAGGACCTGGGAGTCTAGAAATGCCAGTCTGTGGGTATGGACACCTGGGGGCTTCGGTGTAGGGCTGAGATTGTGGCCAGAAGATGGTGGGTGTGCTGATAAGGGGGCGCAGTATATGGGTGTGATCGGGGTGGAGGGTGTGTGGAGAGGGGGTTATAGGGCTTTGGTTAGGGTCTCGGGAGGGCTGTGGGTGTGTGGATGGAGGCGCTGCCTCGCAGGGCTGAGGGTGTGGTCGGGGCGGCATCAGTGCAGGCCTGTGCTAGGTTACCCAGTGTAGCACTGTGGGTGTGGTCAGAGGACTGCGGAGGGACTGGGCGTGTGGGAAGGCCATTCAGTGCGGGGCTGAGGGTAGAAATGGATAAGTCTCCGATACAGGATGCAGTGCTATTGGTATATGTGACGGGTGAATGCAGAGAGAATGGTCCGGGCCTCGGTCTCGGGCTGCGGGCGTGGTCAGGAGGTCTGAGCAGCAGGTGGAGGGTGCGGGCAGGGAGAAGAGGCTGAGGGTGTGGGGCCAGGGCTGAGCACAAAAGCTGTGGGAGAGCGGGCTGCTGGGCTCGGGGTGTGGGCAGGGGCCTCGGTGGAGGGCGGGGGGCAGGGAAGTGCTTCAGTGCAGGTGTGAGGATCACAGGGCCAAGGCCACAGTCCCACTTGCCAACATGCCGCTTAGGGGCTCATGACCCCTGCCCTGGATAGCCCCCCAATCTCCTGCTCCTCCTCAACCCCACAAACGGGGAGGTTACAGCCCCAATGGGTGGCAAGGGGCCAGGAAGCCGTGGCTGTGCCCCAGGCACTGGGCGTGCTGGTGTGCCCCACCCGTGGCCCCCGTTCCCCAGCCCTGCCCAGCCCAGCCCAGCAGCACTGGAGCTTCTCCCCGAGCCACTCTGACACCATCCTGCCCTTAGCAACCTTCTCCAAGTAGCACCACCTCCCTTAGCAACGGTCTCTAGGCTCCACAAACTGTGGCCAGGCCAGCTCTAGGCTCCTTCCCCCTCATGTTTTTGTTTAACAGCAAATAGTAACAAGGCCCCGGCTGGGCCAGCTGCACCCCTGCCTAGGGCATGCACCCCTGCCTGCGCTCTGGCTCCCTTCTCAGCCTGGGTGGGTCTTGCTGGAGCCTCATGACCCTGACAGAGACACTGTCGGACCAAATACCTGCCCAACCAGCAACCTCGCCTGGCCCTGGCCCAGCCTGGCATGGAACGCCCAGGGAGGGAGGCCTGATCTGCCATCCTCACTTCCACCCAGGCAGGCCTTGTGCCAGGGCCAGACAAAGCCATGGCCCCAGCTGCTGCCCTCACAGTCTTTCTCGACAGTGCCACTCTGTTCCCAGCCTGGTGTGGCATCATGATTTCATCTGCACTGCACTCCACGCCAGGCTGGCATTAACAATAGGACCTTTCCTCCTGAGGCCTCCCTCAGGGTCAGGGGCCCAGGGAGACACTGCGCGCCGGCCCCTCTCTCTGGCAGCTCCCGCTCCAGCTCTGAGGGTATGTAGCCTAAATGCCCCCAACGCAGACCTTTGAGGTAGTGGCAGTAACGTTCTGTGCCTTGGGGAGGGGAGGAACAGCTTGGCTGGGAAGTGACCAAGGTGGGTCCTGTAGGGTGGCATGGCAGCGAGCACAGACGTGGCGGGGCTGGAGGAGAGCTTCCGCAAGTTTGCCATCCATGGTGACCCCAAGGCCAGCGGGCAAGAGATGAATGGCAAGAACTGGGCCAAGCTCTGCAAGGACTGCAAGGTGACGGATGGCAAGGCCGTCACGGGGACTGATGTGGACATCGTCTTCTCCAAAGTCAAGTGAGCCCCGGCAACGCCTGCCTCTGATAGTCCCAGAAGGAGGGGAGTTGGGGGGCTGGGAGCAGGGAGGACACGGAGAAGCGGGGGAACTCATGGTGTCCACCTGTCTGGCAGGGGGAAGTCTGCTCGGGTCATCAACTACGAGGAGTTCAAGAAGGCCCTGGAAGAGCTGGCAGTCAAGCGATTCAAGGGGAAGAGCAAGGAGGAGGCTTTCGATGCCATCTGCCAGTTGGTGGCAGGCAAGGAGCCCGCCAATGTGGGCGTCACTGTAAGTGCCCTGCTGGTCTCAGGGAGCCACTGGCGGGGGGGAGGATCTCAGCTGGGGGTGGCAGGGCTGGGCTCCCTAACCAGGTGCCCCTGGGGGAACTCTGTCCAAACAGAAAGCAAAAACAGGGGGTGCTGTGGACCGGCTGACTGACACCAGCAAGTACACGGGCTCCCACAAGGAGCGTTTCGATGAGAGCGGCAAGGGCAAGGGCATCGCCGGGCGGCAGGACATCCTGGACGACAGTGGCTATGTGAGTGCCTACAAGCACGCTGGCACCTATGACACTAAGGTGAAGAAGTGAGGCCTGGGGAGGCCCCCGCATGGCTGCCCC
>PVJN01022558.1:0-33317 GCA_004026805.1 Lasiurus borealis | reverse complement strand
TTCTGGCCTGCATAGTTTCAGTTGAGAAATCAGCTGACAGTCATATGGGTACTCCCTTGTAGATAACTATTTTTCTCTTGCTGCTATTAAGATTCTCTCTTTGTCTTTCTCTCTTCACATTTTAATTATGATGTGTTTTGGTGTGGTCCTCTTTGGATTCCTCTTGTTTGGGGTTCTCTGTGCTTCCTGGACTTATAAGTCTATTTCTTTCATCAGGTAGGGGAAGTTTCCTGCCATTATTTTTTCAAATAGGTTTTCAATAGCTTGCTCTCTCACTTCTCTGGCACCCCATAATTTGGATGTTGGTTCAGTTGAAGTTGTCCCAGAGGCTTCTTACACTATCTTCATATTTTTGGATTCATTTTTCTTTCTGCTTTTTCAGTTGGGTGTTTTTTGCTTCCTCATACTTTAAATCTTTGACTTGATTTTAGGATCCTCTAGTCTACTGTTGAATCTCTGTATATTATTCTTGACTGATCCTTTTTCATTGTTTTGCATTCTCACTAAGATCCTTGAAGGTCTCACTAAGTTCTTCAGAGGTTTCTAAAAGATTCTTGAATAACCGTATAACTGTGGTTTTGAACTCTATATCCAGTAGTTTGCTTGATTCATTTTTTTCATTTGTGGCATCTTTCTTTTTCTCCGCATTTTGGCTGCTTCCCCATGTTTGTTTCTATGTATTGAGTAGCTGCTAAGTCTTCTTGAGTTGATAGAGTGGCCTTGTGTAATTGGTGTTCTATAGGTCCCAGTGGTACAGCCTCCCCAGTCACCTGAGCTGGATACTCTTGGTGCACCCCTTTGTGGGTTGTGTGCACAGTCTTGTAGTTAAGCCTTGATTGCTGCTGGTATCACTGGGAGGAATTGACCTCCAGGCCAATTGGCTGTGAGGACCAGCTCTGGCTACAATGAAAGAGCTGCTGTATAGGAGACACCCTTATGGGGCAGGACTTGCTTCAGTGGGACTTTGGTCCTCAATGAGTCTGCCTCTTGAGTGTGTCATTTATGGATGTGAAGGGTTGTAATCTGGTATGGGGTCTTATACTGACCACTGGGTACACTAGCTCTTGGATCTCTAATGAGGTATAAATTCAGCCACTTCCTGGGGCCATCTAGTAGGAGCTATAGAGATATCTGCAGATTCCTCCTTTTTGTGTGGGGTTTGGAGGTGCCAGATGAGGCCTAGCTGTGCTGCTTCTGCTTGTTTGACAGGTTTTAGATTAAGAAAGAACAGGCCATTCATATGCAAAAGCTGCTGCACACAGTTTGGGTAGGGAGGGGTCTCAGGGAATCTCCTGGGAGGAACAAACAGCAATGGCTGCCAGTCATCCCTGCACCAGAGAGGTTCCAGCGCAGGAAAAATGACTTCGAGCACCTCTTTCTGAAAGAAAGCTGCCCTCCCATTCCTGTCCCAATGCCAGACAATCCAATTTCTCCCCATATGTGTCTGGGTCCTCCAGAGTCTTGCCTGGAATAGGAGTTCAGAGCAAGTGGGAGCTTGTATCTCCCTCTTGATTAAAAAGCAGCACACCCAGGTGCTAGCCTTTTCTGCACCTCTGCACCTCCTACCAGTTTCAATGCACTTTTTTCTTTACCTCTAGTTGTAGAACTTCCACTCAGCCAGCTTTCCCGTGGTTCTGTATGATAGTTGTTCTGTCTTTAAATTGTAATTCTTACATGTTTATGAGAAGCAGCAAGTACAGGAGTTTACCTATGCCGTTATCTTGGTTCTCTCTAAGTTTTGGTTTTGATGGTGTGACTTAGTACAAGTGATCCTGTTGTCTCTTATTGATTGATTGATTATATGTTTTTTATTGTTGATAGTATAATAGACTAGAGGCTCAGTACAGGAATTCATGCATGGGTGAGGTCCAGCCAGCCTGGCCCCAATCGGGTGGATCCGGGCTGGTCCTGTTGGGAGACGAGATGGGAGGAAGTTGGCTGGCCGGCCTACCCCAATTGGAGCGATCAGGGCCAGGCTGGCTGTGGGAAGAGGCCCAGAGAGATTGTCTGGGGCCCTGCCCCCAATTAGGGTTGGGTGTTCTAATTGGGAGTGGGGCCAGCTGTGGGGAGGGGCTGTGGGCGGTGGGCTGGCATACCATACTTCTGAATGGGGTGGGGGGTTGATTGGGGGTCAGCAGCCAGTGGAAGGGCCGTGGGAGGCTGGCCAGTCAGTCTCATCCCCAATTGTTGTGTGTGTGTGTGTGGGGGGGGGGGCAATCAGGGGCAGAACTGGTTGGGAGAGAGGCCATGGGCTAATTGGGGTGGTGGTGGCTGATTGGGGGTGGGGCTGGCCGTGGGGAGGGGCTTTGTGTGGTAGCCCGGCCTGTGTCACCCCTGAATGGGGTGGGGGGGCCGATAAGGGGCCAGTAGCCTGGGGAAGGGGCCATGGGTGGTTGACCGGCCAGCCCTGCCCCTGATCAGAGTGGAGGGGCCGATTGGGGGTGGAACAGCCAGAGGGAGGGGCTGCAGGCAGTTGACTGGCTGGCCCTGCCCTTGATCAGGATCAGGAGACTGATCTGAGGTGGGGCTGGGCAGGAGGAGGGGCTAATGGGAGGTTGGCTAGTCCTATTGGGGTAGGGGGGGCGATTAGGGGTGGAGCCTGCTGGGGAGAGGGGCTGCAGGATCGGGGTTAGGGCCAGCTTGGGGGAAGGGCCACGGGAAATTGGCCAGCTGGCTCCATCCCCTGATCGGGCTGGTTCGCTGGCTGCAATGGGCATCATAACGATTGGTTGTTTGTGTTGTTACAGCTTCTGGTCACTGGCTTTTTATATATATATATATAGATATCTCTCATTTTTCCTTCCCTTCCCCCCTTATACCTTTTCCCAGCCCCTATTCACCCCTCCCCCCCAGATCTTCACTACCCTATTGCCTGTGTCCATTGGCTATGCATATAAGTATACTAGAGGCCTGGTGCACGAAATTTGTGTACTCAGGGGGGTCCTTCAGCCTGACCTGCACCCTCTTGCAGTCCGGGAGCCCTTGGGGGATGTCTGACTAAGTTGGCAGTTGGACATCTTTAGCGCTGCCATGGAAGCAGGGGAGACTCCCACCGCCGCTGTGCTTGCCAGCCATGAGCCTGACTTCTGGCTGAGTGACGTTCTTCTGCATTGAGCATCTGCCCCCTGCTGTTCAGCATGTGTCATAGCGACCAGTTGTTCTGCGATTCAGTCAATTTGTATATTAGCCTTTTATTTTATAGCCTAGGATAAGTGCTTTGGTTTATGTCTTCTTGACCCACCAACCCCACATTGAGGTATGTCAGTCTGTTCCATGCCTCCAAGCTTTGAGTCTTCTTTTGTTGGTCAATTCATTTTGTTCATTAGATTCCACAAATAAGTGAGATTTGTGATATGTGTCTTTCTCAGATTGGTTTATTTCACTTGGCAGGTCCATCCATGATGTTCCAAAGGGTAAGAGATACCCTCTTTTAGAGAGAGAGGAAGGGAGAGCAACATGGATATGAGAGGAAACATCACTTGGCTGCTTCCTGCATATCCCTTATAAGGGATCAAGTGTGTAACCCAATCATGCCCCCTGACAGGCAATCAAACCAGCAATCTTTCAGTGCATGGGATGACACTCAACCAACTGAGCCACACTACCAAAGCATGTTCTCTCCTTTAAAAAAAAAAAATTTGATATCCAGTTTGGCTCAGTGGATAGAGCATCAGCCTGCAGACTCATGGGTCCCAGGTTTGATTCCATTTAAGGGCATGTAACTTGGTTGCGGGCACATCCTCAGTAGGGAGTGTGCAGGAGACAGCTGATCAATGTTTCTCTCTCATCGATGTTTCTAACTCTGTCCTTCTCCCTTCCTCTCTGTAAAAAATCAATAAAATATATTTTAAAAATATTTGTGAGAATATTTCAGATGTCCACTGTCTTACCTAATATTACCCATTTCCACCCAGTTCTCGTCCCACCCCAGGCCTTCACCACCTTATGGTCTGTGTCCATAAGTACAATCTTTAATCTCTTCCCATCTCCACCCCAAACTTCCCTCTGAGAGTCTTCAATCTATTCCATGCTTTCATTCCTCTGATTCTATTTTATTCATCCAATTTACTTTGTTCATTTATTTTGATTTTTAGAATCAATTGTTGATAGATATGTATTTATTGCCATTTTATTGTCTCCTTTCCTCTCTTCTTAAAGAAGTCCCTTCAACATTTCATGTAATACTGGTTTGGTGGTGATGAACTCCTTTAGCTTTTTCTTGTTTGTGAAGCTCTTTATCGGACGCTAAATTATAAATGAGAGCTTTGTTGGAAAGAGTCATCTTGGTTGTAGATCCTTACTACTCATCACTTTGAATATTTCTTACCATTCCCTTCTGGCTGCAAAGTTTCTGTTGAGAAATCAGCTGACAATTGTATGAGTACTCCCTTGTAGGTAACTGTTTTTCTCTTTCAGCTTTTAAAATTCTCTCTTTGCCTTTAACCCTTGGCATTTTAATTATGATGTGTGTTGGTGTGGGCCTCCTTGGATTCCTCTTATTTGGGGTTCTCTGTGCTTCCTGGACTTGTAAATCTTTTTCTTTCATCAGATAGGGGAAGTTTTCTGTCTTACTTCTTCAAATAGGTTTTCAATAGCTTACTTTCTCTCTTTTCCTTCTAACACCCCCATAATGCAAATGTTAGTATGCTTGAAGTTTTCCCAGAGGCTCCTTATACTATCTTCATATTTTTTGGATTTTTTCTTTTTGCTGTTCTGTTTGGGTGTTTTTTTGCTTTCTCATATTCTCCAAACCATTGATTTGATTCTCAGAATCCTCTACTCTATTGTTGAATCCCTGTAAATTATTCTTTATTTCAGTTAGTGTATGCTTAATTTCTGACTGCTCTTTTTTCATGTCTTTGACATTCTTACTAAGATTCTTGAAAGTCTCATGAAGATCCTTGAGTAACCTTATTCCCATGGTTTTGAACTCTGTATCCAGTAGTTTGCCTGCTTCCATTTCTTCCATTTGTGACATTTCTTTGTCTCCGAATTTTGGCTGCTTGCTTCCATGTGTTTGTTTTTATGTACTAGGTCAGTGGTTCTCAACCTTCCTAATGCCGCGACCCTTTAATACAATTCCTCATGTGGTGGTGACCCCCAACCATAAAATTATTTTCGTTGCTACTTCATAACTGTAATTTTGCTACTGTTATGAACTGTAATGTAAATATCTGATATGCAGGATGTATTTTCATTGTTACAAATTGAACATAAGTAAAGCATAGTGATTGATCACAAAACAATATGTAATTATATATTGTGAAATATTTATTTCTAATTACAAGTAAATGAAATTTTGTCTTGAATCGTGGTGTAGCATGGGCAACAGTCTTCATATGACAACAGTAAACTACATTGCTACATTTAGCTACACCGAGGAGCGGTGTGTTGGTTCCTAAGACCATAGGAAATAGGTGTTTTCCAATAGTCTTAGGCGACCCCTGTGAAAGGGTCGTTTGACCCCCAAAGGGGTCTCGACCCACAGGTTGAGAACCGCTCTACTAGGTGAAGGGGATTTATCAAGGTGGGGCAAACAGTGTGCTTCAGACTGAGAGAGACTCAGAAATGGCTGCCAGTCAGCTCTGCCACAGGGAAGGTCCCAGCACAGAAACAGTGATCCCTGCCAGCAGCCCCCAACTGAGAGAGAGCCGTTCCCAAGTTCCTGCCCCGATGCCAGACAATCCAGTCCCTCCCCGTGTGTGTCTAGGTCCCCCAGCACTGGAGCTTGGAAGAAGCAGGACTGTGTAAGTTTGTGCATGGTCCCTTTATGAGGAACACCTGGGATTTCAGCAACCTTCATGTCAACTCAGCCACAATCCCTGCTGGTTTTTATAGCCTGTAGTTGTGGAGACTTCTTCGCAGCTCTGGAACCCTGTGATGGGGGGTCTGGTGTGGGGGTGTGACCCCTCGCTCCTCACATGCAGCCTCTGCAGAGATGATCTCCCTCCTGATTAAAACAACAGCACATGTGGGTTTCACATCAGTGCATCCAGTGCCTCCACCCCTACTACTAGTCTCATTGTGCTTTCTTCTTTACCTCTCTAGTTGTAGGACTTCCATTCAGCCACCTTTCAAATGGTTCTGAATGATGGTTGTTCTGCATTTTAGTTGTAATTTTGATGTGGGTGTGGGAGATGGCGAGTACTGGCATCTTGGTTCTCCCTGTTCTTTCCTTTTTAATAAAACAAACTTAATATTTTTTTAATATATATTTTTTTGGTTTCAGAGAGAAAGGAAGAGGAAGAGAGAGAGAGAAACATCATGTTTAGTGCGAATCATGGATTGGCTGCCTCCTGCATGCCCCTTACTGGGGATTGAGCCCGCAACCTGGGCATGTGCCCTTGACCAGAAATTGAACCCAGAACCCTTCAGTCCACAGGATGACACTTTATCCACTGAACCACACTGGCCAGAGCAGACTTAATATTTTAATTGTTTATTATTTTCCCATAGTCAATGAATGACGTGTTTAAAAGGTTTACTGCATGTTGTGGCTATTTTACATGAGAGAACAGTAGCTAATAACCACCCGGACCTACTCTGCATAAAGACTTAGTGCCTCTTTTTTGAGAACCTTTCCTGGGCACAGACATCCTATGGGAAGCCCTTTGAGTGGAGCTTCCTCTTGGGTAACTTTTCCATGTGTCCTAGGTCAGTGCTGCCTCACCCTGAGTTTGTCACCTTTAAACATTTATTTGCTTTGTTAGTCTTAGGTTTGCAATGAATAAAAATGTATTCCATCACTGCAACTTGAAACACAGTATAAAATATTTTGAAATATGCTGGAGACAAGTGGCTTTAGGAGAAATAATCTATTCATTGTTATATCTCATGTATTAAAGTCTAGTTCCCTAGCGTAGAGCATGATGCCTGTGGACTGAAGGGTTTGGGGTTTGATTCTGGACCAGGGCACGAACCTCGGCTGCAGGATCAAATTCCCGCCTTGGTAGGGGGGCTTGCAGGAGGCAAGCAATTGATAGTATCTCTCTCACTTCAATGTTTTCCTCTCTCTGTCTCTCCCTTTCCCTCCCACTCTCTCTAAAAATCAGTGGAAAATTATCCTGAAGTGAGGATTAATAAAAAGAAATAATAAAGCCTTGTTTCCCTTTTTTTCTCTTGAGTGTGGGTAGGAATAGTAAAAGGCCTATTCTTTTATTTTAAGTGAGTCAGATGGATTTTCAGGGCTTAGAGCAGATGTGTAGAAGTATGATTAATAGTTTATAAAATGCCCAGCCAGTGTAGCTCATCAGAGTTTGATTCCTGGTCAGGGCATATATTTGGGTTCAGGTTAGATCCACAGTAGGGGGCATGCAGGAGGAAGCCAATCGATGGTTTCTCTCATCACTGATGTTTCTCTTTTTCCTTCTCCCTTCCTCTCTCTGAAATCAATAAAAACATTCTTCAAAAAATGGTTTATAAAACACAATCTTGCCCTTGCTAGTGTGGTTCAGTTGGCTGAACATTGTTTCATGCACCAAAAGGTTGGGGGTCCCTTCCCCAGTTGTAGTGTTTATGGGAAGAAACTGATCAATGTTTCTCTATCACATTGATGTTTCTCTCTCTCACTTCCCCTTCCTTTCTCTCTAAAAAAAATAGAAAACAATTTTAAAAAATCTTTCCATCCTATATAATAAAAGGCCAATATGCAAATTGTTCCCTGGGGAGTTGACCGACCAGTTCAACCACTTGCTATGACATGCACTGGCCACCAGGAGGCAGCGTGGAACAAAGGAAGGCCCTGGTCGGCAGCTGGGAGGAGGAAGGCCCCCATTAGCCCTGATCACCAGCCAGGCCCGGGGACCTTACCTGTGCATGAATTTCATGCACTGGGCCTCTAGCGGACATAATAATTAATGAGCTTTTCTTTTTCTTTTTCTTTTCTTTTTTTTTTTTTTTTGACAATGCAATAGAATTTTCTTGTTGAGCTAGAAAAGTGCCTTACAATTTTTTCCTTCCTTGACACATAAGCACTGGTGGGGTATTTTTAAAAATACATACATACATATATATATATATATATATATATATATATATATATATATATGTGTGTGTGTGTGTGTGTGTGTGTATATATATAATTTATCTGTATTGTTAAAAATATCATAGATATTCTCCTTATTATTTTATTGTTTACTAAAGGCCTGGTGCACAACATTCATGCACTTGGGGATGTCTCTAAGCTCAGCCTGTGCCCTCTCACAATCCGGGACCCCCAAGGGATCCTTAGCATTGCTGCAGAGGCAGGAGATGCTCCCACCACTGCCACTGCACTTGTCAGTCATGAGCCCAGCCTCCTGTGGGAGTGCACTGACCACCAGGGAGCAGACGCTCAGTGCAGGAGCTGGCCCTTGGTGGTCAGTGCACATCATAGTGAAAAATAACTTTCTGAGACTCACAGGGAGAATGAGTGGTTTTTATTTGCAATGAATTATATCCCTGAGTTATTCTGTTGTTCGGTCAACTTGCATATTAGCCTTTTATTATATAGATTTCAGAGAGAAAGGGAGTGGCAGAGAGAGAGAAAAACATCAATGATAAGAGAGAGAGTCATTGATTGGCCACCTCCTCCGTTCCCCCTACTGGGGATGGAGCCTGCAACTCTGCATATGTCCTGACAGGGAATCAAACCATGACCTCCTGGTTCATGGGTAGACACTCAACTACTGAGCCACACCAGCCAAGCTAAATACTGTGTTTAAATGACTTTGGCAGATTGTTGGAACACTGGCAGTGTGGCATTTAAAATATCAGTGGTGGTCCAGAGCAACTTCAGTATGGAGCAGAGGCCTAAGGCCAGTTATTTAAAGCTCAGGAAGGTTCCCATCCCCAAGCCTTTGAAGGGAAGTGGTTGAAGGCCCCCCGAGTTTTTCTGGGGAGCTTCTCCCTTCAGGTGTCCTACCTGCTCACACCCGCCATGGAAGAAGCCTCTGCTGTGAAAAGCTATAGCCCTGGAAAGCTGGGGATGCACGTGCACATGAGGGAGGGCGTGATGTCCCTCCTGAGGTTTTATTGTGGTTCCCCGGTGCCTTTTTCTAGACATAGATTGGCGTTTTGCATCCACCATGTAATTGCACTCAGAGTGTATGTCATTCATGCACATTAAGAAAGTCTGGGAAAGTCAGAGGTCTTTGGCTTGGGTTAGGGATTGACAATTTGGGAGTTCATTTGGGTCACAACCTTACACTGAATCCAGCAGTATTTTCTCACTATGAGCTGAAGGCTGAGAGAGGGAGCAGTTTCATTATTCCCTCGGAAGAGAAGCTCCCAGAGTTCATTCTGGGGGTTACTCAGGTGTCCTTTCACCCCTTCCCCAGTGACTAGCCCACTGTTTTCCGACAAAGTGGATGGTCCTCTTCCCCACTGGCTTCTGCTAGGAGTTGAGTTCTTATAATATCTCAAGAAAAATAACTTTCTGAGACTCACAGGGAGAATGAGTGGTTTTTATTTGCGATGAATTATATCCCTGAGTTTCTAAAGTCCCATCTCCCTTAGTCTAGTCACAGAAGAAGTATAGCTTAGGTTTCAGTAAAAGCCACTGTCCAGAGTTTCCATTCCATGTTGCAGCTGGGTCCAGTATAGCATTAGGCAAGCAGAGGTCCAATGGTCGGCAAAATCATTAGTCAGCAGAGCGGCAAACCACGCATGTGACTCGCTAGCTGCAGTTTGTCAACACTGCACTAGTCCATTGTGAGAGAAGGTCCACATGGCTGTGGGTCACATAGGAGAATGCCAGAGAGCACCCCTCAAGCAACAGGAGCCCCAAGGATCCTAAAGGCACAAGAGAGGGAATTTCTCTGTTTAGGGAATTAACTATCCCAAATCTTCATGTGCTTGCAGTGGCCACACCCATCCTGGCCAATGATCTTTGTTTCCAGGTAAGACCAACAGACAATATCTTTCCTTTTTCACCCCAACTTTACTAGGCATGCATCCATCTTCCCTTTGTCCAGTTCCCTTCCCTCAGGATATGCCTATGATGCCTGGCCTTCCCTTTGCTCCATTCTGTCATTAATAACAATGGTTATTACAACAGTATCATTTCTCCCTCCTCCTCCCCCTCCCCTCCTCTCCCCGAGAGAAAAGGAATCTTACAAAGGAAAAATGGACTAAGGTCTCCATCTCTTGTAACTGCTTCCTGCTGTCGAGGAACATAGTCTTGCCTCTCCCAAGGCTCAGAGATAATCTCTGTCTGACCAGGAAGGAGGAAGCTAAAGGGACAGCGAATCTTCATGTAGGGATTCTATAAAGTCCAGGTCATTCTGTGTCCCTGGGAGGTGACATAGGCAATGTCTAGGAGGCTGCTTCATTGGAAAGCTGGCATTCTTGTTCTGTTCTAGAAATGACAGACTTGACAAGAAGGTTAACAGGCATAATTCAAAAGTGAGGATACTAAATGCCTAGTGATAGGTAAGAACCCATGTGGTAAAGGGAAAGATTAACTTACAGTGTTCCCAATTAGGTTGGGGGAATAACTTTCCTAGAGGCAGGTGTGTTATACCTGTCTGAAGCTCTGTTCATCATACTTAACATATTGCGGACTGATCACGAGAATTTTTGTGTTTTCATTCTAAGGCTTGAGGCCAATCATGAGAATTCTTTAAAAAGATATTAGCTTGTAAGAATATGTAATAAATAGTTTCAAAATGGAATGTGTCTTTCATCTTAAAGCATGCCTTTAATATTTATGTAAAACATTTTTTGTATCCGTTCAATAGAAACTTACCTGGCACTGGGTAAAGCTAGCAATAAAACTACTAGTCCGAAATGTGTTAACTCACATTAAGCAAAGGGAAATCTTCTCAGATTTATCTCATAAGAAACTATGAGCCTTTTCTGTCTGAACCCTTTGGACACAAAAGGGAAAGTAGTTTCTAGTGAAGCCAATAGACTGTCCATACGTCACTGACTCAGATATAAGTACAAACCATTGCCTCATTTTCAGTGGACACAGTGATTCAGATTGCTTCTGAGAGAGGCCTATCTTGTATGAGCAAGTAATCAGGTAAATAAGGACATGAGCATACATTCTATGAAAGTAGAAGAACACAAAATACATAATTGCATGCAGCAAATCATAAACTAAGTAAAAAGATTTCCATATACAACAAGGCTTTTGCTGGAATGAAATCACACCATGACAGTCTGATAGATTGTCTGAAGGTAAAACATCTCTGGTGATGTCAACAGGACTGAAGCCTGTGTGGCATACACAAATATAGCCTTTAAAACAATACTTTGAAGACAGTTCATTGCATTGGAGTCCAATATTCCCAATGGTGATTTCCACTGCAATACAATTTTTCTCCGTAAGATTATTCTCATTTTCAAAGAGATTGCATTAAATCCAGTTTTATTTGGCCTGATGGTTTACATAAACACAACAAGAATAGTAACTGACAAAATCAATCACATGGGCTCTTTCAAATTTGCTTTGCTTGATTTTTTCCACAAGGAATCTTTAGATTGACCTTTAGTGAGCAATCAGCCCCTCAGGAGGAGAAGTCAAGCCACAGTTGGCATTAGGCTGAACCTGGAATACCTGTAGGTTTGGGTTAAGTCCTCAAGTCCTTGACGTTCATGAATGTATCTTGAGGTTCCTTCCTTGCCATCCTTCAGGAAAACAACCCTCATACGTTACCTGAAAAGACTGTAATGAACAACATGACAAGCAAGGTATTAGGCCATTTCTGCAAGTGACTTTTGATTGGCTGATCAGCTTCAGGAGTCAATCTCAATTCCTTAGGCTTTCTGATGACATCCAGAATCCAGACATGTTTCTCTTGAACATAGCATTCCAAAGTCTTGGTTAATAGGGCTACATAGTTTGGAACTGGTCTTATTGGATGAATGGAAAGAAATGTACTGCCATAACTCCCTCATTAAGAATTGCCAAAATCTGGGGGAATCAGGTAGGGAGAAAAAAAGTAAAAGTAGGCAATTAACATTCCCTAAACTGGCAAACACATTTTAGCCTGGCCAGCATGGCTCAGTGGTTGAGTGTTAGCCCATGAATCAGGAGGTCACATTTTGATTCCTGGTCAGGGCACATGCCCGGGTTGCAGGCTCAGTCACCAGTGTGGTGCATGCAGAAGGCAGCCAATCAATGATTCTATCTCATCATTGATGTTTCTATCTCTCCCTCCCCCTTCCTCTTTAAAATCAATACAAATATAGATTAAAATACAAATAAGAAAATAAATATATTTTTTAAAAGATGAGTTTTCTCACAGGAATTGATGTACTTAATATAGGAATATTATGTTATTTGAATTTTTTCAAAGTGGTCTTTACTCTGACATCGAGAGTAATGAAGACTTTAAGTGATCATAATAAAATCATATCTATAAATTTCATATGTTCATGAGGAACTGAGTGTGGCCAATATAATAGTATGACAAGCAAGTCATAGAATGAATGTTGGGGACCTCTTGTCCTATGTGAACTTCTTATGAAATATGTATAGATCCCCAATGCTGTCTGTCTCACCCATATACATATGTGGGATGTTTTTAGGACTCAGTGGCCTTTGAGGATGTTAATGTGGAGTTCACCATGGAGGAGTGGGCTTTCCTGGATCCCACCCAGAAGAAACTCTACACAGATGTGATGCTGGAAACCTTCTGGAACCTGGCATCAGTAGGTAGTGATGACAACTTTTTATTTATTTAGTCAATTAGAAAACTATGTTGCCTGCTCATCAATCCTGCTTCAAGAACTGAAATGTGGAAAGGGAATATATTGATACTTAAATTAGGCATGATCACAGCTCATAATGGACCTAAAGTCTAACCATTTTTTATACTAGTATTTTTTAATAATTTATGATGTATTTTTTTTCTAGTATGTATTTTAGAAGAAAACTGTGAAGACCATGAGAGTGAAGATCAGTATGAACATCATAGAAAGAATCTTGAGTGAGTCACACTGACATGAGAAAGCAATGTTTCATAAGACAATCTTAATATGGGAGCAAGTATTCCCAGTCAAGGGCAGATACTTGGGTTGCAGGTTCAATTCTTGGCCCCAGTCAGGGTATGTACGGGAAGCAACCATCAATGTCTCTCTCTCACACCGATCTTCCTCTCTTTATCTCTCTCTCTCTCTCTCTCTCTCCTTTCTTTCCTCTCCTTACTCTCTACTTTTCACTCTCTCTAAAAACGAATGGGGAAAAAAATTCTTTGGTGAGAATTAACAATAATAGTAATAACAACAACAACAACAGTAATAGATAAACATGGCCTCTTGCAGGGTGGTTCAGTTGGTTGTAGCATTATCCAGTATACCTAAAGATTGTAGGGCACATACTTAAGTTGCAGGTTTGAACCCTGGTAGGGGCACATACAGGAGGCAACCAGTTGATGTTTCTTTCTCACATTGATATTTCTCTCTCTTTCTCTCTCTCAATAAACATATATTCTCAGGTAAGGATTTTTTAAAAGTACACTTGAAACACTATTCAGCAACACCATTAATAACTCTGACTATTTTCATAATATCTATGATTGAGTCCTCCTTCAAGATTTTTAGTATATCCACGCTCAACCTGAATATGCAGAAACCCACACTTTCCTTAAAAATGGGAAAAATATCACTGTCATACTAGTAATAAATATAACATCATAGATAAGCAAAGTATTAATAATATGCTTCTGATTTTTACAGCAGTCATATGATAGAGAGCCTCTGGAAATGGAAGGATGGTAGTCAATGCGGGGAAAACTTCAGACAGATTCCAAATTATAATGAAAGGAAGAAAACTCCTACTGAAATACAACTACCCACATCCAGGTTGTGTAGACAAGTCTTCATGCATTATTTATCCTTTAATAACCTCGTGAGCTCTGACATTGGACCCCAGCTATCCCAGAGTGAGGAATATGAAGAGAAGCCTTATAAATGTAAGGACTGTGGGAAAACTTTCAAGCATCTCCGATATATTAATGTACATGAAAAGAAACACAGTGGAGAAAGGCCCTATGAATGTACAAAATGTGGTAAAGCCTACAGGTATCTAAGTAACTTATGTCGACATGTAAGAACTCATACTCAAGAGAAATTCTACGAATGTAAGAAATGTGGGAAGGCCTGGAGTTCGCTCCTCATATTTCAAAGACACATGATCAAGCACACTAGAGATGGACCTTTTAAATGTAAGGAGTGTGGAAAAGAATTCCGATGTCCAAGAAACTTACGACATCATGAAATGATACACAATGGAGAAAGGCCCTATGAATGTAAGGACTGTGCTAAAGCCTTCAGTTCTCTCAAATATCTTAAAAACCACAAAAGGACTCATGATGGAAAGAAGCCTTATGAATGTAAAGAATGTGGTAAAGCTTTCCGTTATCCCACTTCCCTTAGAAATCATGAAATAGCTCATACTGGGGAGAAACCCTATGAGTGTAAGCAATGTGGGAAAGCCTTTAGTCGACTCAGTTACTTTCAAGTTCATGAAAAAACTCACAGTGAAGAGAAACCATATGAGTGTAAACAATGTGGCAAAGCTTTTCGTTCTCTCAAGTCCTCTCGAGTTCATGAAAGAACACACAATGGAGAAAAGCCCTACGAATGTTTAGAATGTGGTAAAATCTTCAGTTACTCAAGCAGTTTACACAAACATTTGAAAACACACTCTAGAGAGAATCCCTGTTAATGTAAAGAATGTGGGAGATCCTTATTTATCTCTCAGCTATGCAATCATATATGATGCTCTAGGTTGGGGATGGGCCCTAGGAATGTCAGGAGGGTTAGGAAGCATTCATTTCTTCCAGTGTATTATATAGAATGAAAGAACTCATACTGAAGAGAGGACTTGTCAATATAAAAGATTGTAGAAAAGCCTTGGGTTGCCCTAGTTCTTACAAAATCACACCCAAGAATAAGTCTACGGATAGAAGGAATGCGGGAGAGCCTTTCTTGGACGTATACGAACGTACGTAGAGAGAGAGCATATAAATATATAGAAAGTGCAAAAGCCTTCAGCCGTCCCCTTTTTCTTGGAAATGCCATAAAAAAAATTCAAAAGTGGAGAGAATTCTTTTGAATGTAAATGTTGTAAGGAAATCTTCATTTAGCCTCATATCCCCACAATGCCATGTGAGAATGTACACCGAATAGGTATTGTATAATGCTAGTGAAGACAAACTTTTAACAAATACATTCAGAGAAGCTTGTAAACTGCACTGGAAGGCAATCATATTGCTGTAACTAGTACATGTAAGCCAGGTGCAAATTAATTCCTATACTTCCAAAAATTCACAACATGAAAGAAATGCTACAAGCATTTAGACATCTATGGTCATTAACACTGATTCATTCTTAAAGTGATTGTCTGTAGTACAGAATTCTACTTTTGCAAGTAGAGGTTATATAATTCTGTAGAAACTCTTTAAGCTTAACAGGTTTTTGTGTGTTTTTTGCCTTTTAGTCAGATAATAAACATTTGTTACATTCATGGGTGAATGGAAGTGGTTTACTAATATGCAAGTGGGTTTAACTTTTATGTAATTTTTATAATTGTTCTGTAAGGAAAGGAACATTGAAAAATGATACTTGGGTATTTGTTCTTTTTCCTTACTGGCCTCCTGTGACAAGAATTGAATGAATATGCCTCACCCATATATATAATCTGTTTTAACAGAAAAGTGCCTTTTCATTGGCCTGAAGAGCCTTATTCCACGTTCCTGTAAATGTGTTTTTTAGTTTTTCCATTATAGTTGACATTTCAGTGTTATTTAAGTCAATAAATGTTTGCAGTACATTTGTACATATGCAAAATTCATTGTAGAGTCCCATGTGAATTTTTCCATCTATAATCCTTCCCTTTTGGCTGGGTTTGGATTATGAAGTTTGCAGTAAGAAGAGAATACCTGTGATTGGACAATAAGATTTAGAGTCAGAGATAACCCTTCCTGACTCTGTTAGGTCAACGTGAGGAATGTTGTGAAATACGTTTTCCACGATCTGGTGCCTTTATGATTCTGTGTTAAAAATCACCAAGGCCTCACTTCCATAAAACTTGAATGCAGAAGCGAAATTGGATTATACTAGTTTTGAAGCCACGTGGATAGAAGCTTTTATGTACATTTACTTTCAGTTTGTGTTCTCAATCTTTGCCCTGCCAGCCAAGAATATCTTCAAAACCACCAGCGACTGCTTCACTTCCCTTGATGTCAGGTGTAAGTAAGCTTTACAGATGTTCACAATTCAATATTAAAGGTCCAGCATAGGTTGGCTTTTCCTGCAAGCCCATAAGTGTCCACCAGGCAACAAATGTAGACTGTCATGGTTGGGGCTGTTTTCTGAGAGGTACGCTTTCTTCTCTAGACTGCATTTGCATGAAGTCTAATTTGACTAGTAATCATCTCGTCCTGTTGACACTACTACTGCTGTGATTCAGATCCCACTGTGACAGCTACAATGGTGCAGTGCCAAGGAGCCCTGTGACAGTTTGTTCTTGTGCCACCCTCTGCAGTGAGGGCTCTGAGCCAGTCCTTTCTTGTGAGAATCGGCACTTTTCCTCATTTCAGGCAGACTCTGGATGTTTTCTGTCTCTCAGAGCTGAGTGTAATCTCAGTGTTTTCAGTTATCTTGGGTTGTATGTGATCAAAATTATGTCTATTTTTTTCCTCTAATAAATGACACTTCTTAAAGAAATATTAACTGTTTCCAAAGTACTCTTATGCTAAGAACTATTACTGTTTTTATTTTCTGAGGATATACTTAATATTCCATTGTAATAATGTAATTTCAAATCAACCTGTGATTTTTCCCATTTAATCATTATATATTCTGAGTCACATCATGTGTGTACAAATTCTGACATGTTTTCATGAAGCAAATTACATTTTTAATTTGTTTACTTATAATTTTTGACATCTTTCTTATTCATTCATACAATTAAAAACTTCAGTCATGTTTGTTTTTAGTACTCTCCATTGAAACACCAAGAAAATCACATCTGTGGTTAAAGAGACATGTAATGGAATGAATTCAAATAAGATGACCACAAACCATAAATGATTGAAAGGTGTAAGAGTAACAGCACATTTCAAAGGATTTATTTTATATATATATTTTATTGATTTTAGAGAGGAAGGGAGAGGGAGAGAGAGAAACATCAATGATGAGGAATCATTGATCTGCTGCTTCCTGCATGCGGCCTCCTAATTCCCACCCCCGGGGATTGAGCCCATAACCCAGCTATATACCCTTGTCCGGAATTGAACCTGGGACCTTTCAGTCTACTGATGGATGCTCTATCCACTGAGCCAAGCCAGTTAGGGCTAAAAGGATTTCTTGTGCCCTAGCCGGTTTAGTTCAGTGGACAGCATCAGCCTGCAGACCAAAGGGTCCTGGGTTCAATTCCGGTCAAGAGCACATACCTTCATTTCAGGCTCCTCCCTGGCCCGGACCCTGATCAGGGCACATGCAGGAGGCAACCAATTGATGTGTTTCTCTCACATCAATATTTCTGTCTTTCCCTCTCTACCATTCTCCTTAGAAATCAATAGGAAAGAATAAAAAGGGTTTCTTGGGTTTTGCCTTGTGATAATTTGCCATTCAGGGAAGCAAGACAATTTTCTGAATTGGATTCTGTGAGGAAAAGAACTTAATTCTGTTTTGGTTAATGATACTCATTTTCACTTAAAAGGCAGGAAGAATGACAGTGTTAAATCTAAGTTGTAAGAAGCACAAGTAATATTAGTGAGAAAAAATGGGAATTTTTGTCTTTTATTCTTTGGAAACCTGTGCTCTTTCATTTTAAGTATACAGATATGAATGCCTTTGCCTTTGCCTTGATTCATCGTGGTCATGGAGTAGCTCTGTGTGATGATGGACATGTGTGACCTTCTCTTTTCAACAAGATGTACCTAGGGCTGGCAGGGAGCAAAAGCCAGCAACCAGATGTCTGGAACAGTTTTGCCTTTCTTACTATCTAAATACTGAAATATTTCCTATAATGTATTAGATGCATTTCCAAAAAGTGTGTGTGTGATTTCTAAACATGTATGCCTTAACAAGGTATATGACACTTGCTCTAAGCTGGTTTGGCTCCGTGGATAAACCATCAGCTGGCGGACCTAAGGTTCCAGGTTCCATTTCAGCCAGGCCAGACTCATGCAGGAGGCAACCAATTGATGTGTTTCTCTTGCGTTGTTATTTCTCTTTCCCTCTCTCTTCCACTGTCTCTAAAATTAATGGAAAAAATAATAAAATAAATAGAAAAACATCTTTAGGTGAGGACTAAAAAAATTTTTTTAAAGATATGACACTGTTACCTGCTTTATGAGTCAACTGAGGTTTATCAATTTAGGAATATTGTCAAAGAACACAAATCTAGAAAGAAAAAATGTTAGCATCTCTCTTCTAATGAAACGGTTATTGTTGGGAAGAATGGCTTTTTTTTTACTTTAAAAAGAATTGATTTTAGAAGAAGGAAGAAAAATGGAAAAACAGCAATCTGATTTTCCACTTATTTATGCATTCATTGGTTGATGGTTCTGTATGCCCTGACCCAGGATTGATCCTGTAACCTTGGTTGGCATATTGGGACAACACTAA
The DNA here is from genome assembly GCA_004026805.1 of Lasiurus borealis. Classification (NCBI taxonomy): domain Eukaryota; kingdom Metazoa; phylum Chordata; class Mammalia; order Chiroptera; family Vespertilionidae; genus Lasiurus; species Lasiurus borealis. The sequence goes on along the minus strand of PVJN01022558.1, from coordinate 14,750 downwards.
CCAACTGAGCTACCTGGCCAGGTTGAAAGTATAATTTTTTTTTTGATTACCACAGATTTTATTTTTATTCTTTAAAATAATTCTTAATTGTTGAAAGTATTACATATGTTTTTTTCCCCCATTGACCCCCTCCAGACCACCTCCGCCTTCCCCCACCTTGTGTCCATGGGCCATGCATACATGCATACAAGGTCCATGGTTGATTACCTCTCACCCACCCACTGTCCTTCACCTTCCTTCCCAGATTCTGCTCTCTGTCCCATGCTTCAAGTCTCAGGATCTACACCATTTTGTTTTTGTTACTTAGATTGCACATGTAAGTGAGATCATGTGGTACTTGTCTTTCTCTTGTTTACTTATTTCACATAGCATGATATTTCCAGGTTTCAAAGGGTAAGAGATTCTTCTTTTTTTACTGCTGCATAGTTTTCCATGGTATATATGTACCACAGCTTTTCTATCCACTCATCTACTGATGGGTACTTGGGCTGTTTTCAGATCTTATGCTGCTATGAACATAGGGGTGCCTAACATTCTTTCTGATATGTATTTTGGGTTTCTTAAGATATATTCCTACAAATGGGGTCACTGGGTCCAATGGCAGATCCATATTTAATTTTTGAGGAAACCCCATACTATTTTCCATAATGGCTGCACCAGTCTTCATTCCCACCAGCAGTGCAGTAGGGTTCTTTTTCTCCACATCCTCGCCAGCACTTGTCATTTGTTGATAGTAGCCATCCTGACAGGTGTGAGATGGTACTTCATTGTCGTTTTAATCTGCATCTCTCTGAGCATTTTTTCATATGTCTCTTGGCCACCTGTATGTCCTCTTTGGAGAAGTGTCTATTTAGGTCTTTGGCCTATTTTTAAATTGGATTGTTTGTATTCCTCCTGTTAAGTTGTATGAGTCCTTATATATTTTGGATATTAACCCCTTATTAGATGTATCATTGCCAAATATGTTCTGTTTTGTTGATGGTTTCTTTAGCCATGCTGAGCTTTTTATTTTAATATAGTCCCTTTAGCTTATTTTTCTCCTTGGTTTTCTTTGCCCTAGGAGATGTATCCACAAAACATTTTGCTATGAGAGATGTCTGAGATTTTGCTGCCTATGTGTTCTTCTAGGATTTTTATGGTTTCACGATTTACAATTAAGTCTTTTATCCATTTTGAGTTTATTCTTATGCACGGGATAAGTTGGTCTAGTTTCATTTTTTTTTTTTTTGCATCTATCTGTCCAATTTTCCCAACACCATTTATTGAAGAAACTCTCTTGACTCCATTATATGCTCTTGCCTCCTTTGTCAAATATTAATTGAGCATAATGGCTTGGGTCAATTTCTTGGGTCTCTGTTCTGTTCCATTGATCTATATGCCTGTTCTTGTGCCGTACTAGGCTGTTTTGATCATGGTGGCTTTGTAGTATAACTTGAAATCTGGTATTGTGATTCCTCCAACTTTGTTCTTCTTTCAGCTATTCAGGGTCTTTTTTTGGTTCCATATAAATTTTTGGAGTGTGTGTTCTAGTTCTGTAAACTATGCAATTGGTATTTTAATAGGGATTGCATTGAATTTGTATATTTCCTTCGGTATATGGACATTTTAATGATGTTAATCCTACCCATCCATGAACATGATATATTCTTCCACTTGTTTATATCTTCTATCTCCTTTTTCAACCTCCTATAGTTTTCTGAATACAGGTCTTTTTCCTGCATGGTTAAGTTTATTTCTAAGTATTTTAATTTTTTGTTGCAGTACTAAATGGAATTGCTTGTTTAGTTTCTCCTTCTGAGTATTCATTATTCTATATAATAAAAATGTGGTATGAAAGTTGTCACCCTGACCAGGAGTTCATCTGGGAGTTCAACCAAGATGCGGGGCTGACCGGGAGAAGGGGAGGAGGCCCCAGCCAGCAGCAGTGGCAGGCGGCCAGGGGAAGGGAGGGAGGAAGTACCCAGCAGCCACTAGGGACCTTACCAGTACATGAATTTCGTGCCTTGGGGCTCTAGTTGGTGTGTAAAAAAAGCCATAGATTTCTGGGCGTTGATTTTGTATCCTGCTGCATCGCCAAATTCATTATTAAATCTAGCAGTATTTTGGTGGAGTCTTTAGGTTTTATGTGTACAATATCATGTCATCTGTGAAATAATGAGAGTTTTACTTCCTCCTTTCCCATTTGGATGCCTTTTATTTCTTCTTCTTGTCTGATAGCTGTGGCTATGACTTCCAGTACTATGTTGAATAAGAGTGGTGAATAGGTTTGTCATATATAGACTTTATCTTACTGAGTTTCACTCCCTCTATTCCCACTTTGCTGAGAATTTTTATCAAAAATGGGTGTTGGATTTTGTCAAATGCTTTTCTGTGTCTGTTGATATGATGATCTAATTTTTGTCTGCCTTTTTTCAATGTCCTGTAGTTTTCTGAGTACCTTCTTAGTTAATTTTTACTTATCTTTTTTGTTGCAATGGTAAATGGGTTGTTTTTTAGTTTCTCTTTTTGTGAGTTCATTATTGGTATAGATTTCTGGGTGTTAATTTTGTATCCTGCTAGGTTACCAAATTCATTTATTAAATATAGAAGCTTTTTTTTAATGGAGTCTTTAGAGTTTTCTATGTACAGTATTATATCATCTGAGAATAATGACAGTTTTACTTCTTCTTTTCCAATTTAGATACCTTTTATTTCTTCTTTAATGATTGCTTTGGTTAGCACTTCCAATATTATGTTTAATAGGAGTGGTGAAAATGGGCATTCCTGTCTTGTTCCTGTTCTTAGGGGAAATGGTTTTAGTATTTGCCCATCAAGTATGATGTTAGTTCTAGGTTTGTCAAAAAATGAATGTTAAAAAAACATGGCTGTCAAATACAATATACATATTAAATAATCCACCTATTTCCCATTGAACATCTGAAGCCTTTCATTCGCTGAGTCTTCCTGATACCGACTCTCCCCTGCATGTTCCTTAGACGGCGCACCGCCTCTCCCTGCATGTTCCTTAGACAGTGTACCGCCTCTCCCCGCGTGTCCTTAGACGGCAAACCACCTCTCGCCCTCGTGCTTCGCCCAGTGGTACTTGACGTAGTCATTGTGCAGCTCTTTGAAGCCGCCCCGCACTCCCGGCAGCAGCCAGGCATGCAGGAACTGCACGTCAGGCTCGACGCAGAGGTCCAGGATGAGGTAGATGCCTTCCTGCAGGTGGCCTTTCATGACCGGATACAAGGTGACCTTCTGCACCTCCGGCACGTACTGGGCCGCCATGAAGGGGGAGAACACAGTGAAGTCCTCGGCCCAGGAGGCGATGTGGCTATACATCCTTTCCACTAGGCAGGTGCACGCCAGCACCCCCAACAGGTCCTCCACGCTGCTTTTATCTTTTTTGCCGTCCTTCGTGCATCCCCGAAAGCACCAACCGGTGGAAGCGGTTCAGAAAAGAAGGGATGGCTTTCAGCATCATGGTGGGGTGACACTGCAGGATGGCGGAGAGCACACTGTGCACCCGCGGGAAGATGCGCCTCTACGCCAGCGGCTTCAGGTGGTCCAGCGGCTCAGCCAGCAGGATGCTGAAGGCCAGGCTGACGTGGTGCAGGCCGCGGATGGCCTCCTCCCCCTGGTGCAGTAGCGCAGGCAGGACGTCCATGATGGGCTCCACCACCACCACGGCCACAGGCTGCTCCTGACACACCTCTGGGTTTTGCAGGGTCAGAGCCGTGATGATCTGGGGGCTCGCCTGCCAGAACAGACTCACCTGCTCCTCACTGACCCGGCAGTTCAGCAGCAACTTGGTCAACCTAAGAGCCAACAAAATAGCCGGCTGGTCTGGCTCCCCGTGTTCCTGAGGTCCAGCCCACAGAGCACACAGTGCAGCATCGCCCGGAAATGCTCATTGTCCCGGCCTCCAGCTGGTGGGCGCGCAGGGCTCCCAGGTGAGGCTCCGTGGCCTGAACTGCCGGAGCCGGACCCGTAGGGTGTCTGGACCACGCGGACAGGTGACTGTTACTTTCTTCATTGTTCTTCCTACTGTCTTCTTCTGTTGTTTGTTCATCCTCGCCTGCGAGAACCCTTCTCACTGAATGAAACACGGCCGCGAAGACGGCCTCCTCTCGGGGTGTAGCTCTGGGGCCCGCAAGAAAAGCGTCAAAAGCGCGCAGCTCCGCCGGCAGCTGCGAGTACACGCTCCGGCAGAGGGCCCGGTGGAGAGCCACGTTCCGTGGGAGCTTGGGACACCTCGGTCCCGCTGCCGCCCAGGCCCGCCTCCAGGAGTATGCTGACTGCAGTGATGAGGGCGGCGGGCGGGAAACTGAGCCAGCGAGGGTGGGAGCACTGTGCCTGTCCACAGCACGCCTGGGGGATGAGGGAGAACTTTCGGCTGCAGCCTCTGCTCTCGGACGATGGGCCCCAGGGCGCGGCACAAGGCAGTCAGCCACACCAGGAGCACCAGCAGCTGCCGGCCCCGGGGTCTGCGCTTCTCCCGCTGTGTGCCCACGGCTGCTTCCATGTACGCCCTGCACCCCGAGAGGAAGGCGAGGATCTTCCTGAAGTTGAGAATCAGGCTGTGCGTCACCTGCACCAGCATCTGCAGGAGCTGCTCCAGGAAGGTCCCCGCCACCTGGAGGAACTCCGGCCACGGGGCAGCGTCCCCGTCCACATGCAACCCAGGGCAGGCCCTGAACAGCGAGGTCGAGGTCAGGATGATTTTGCAGGGGTTGCTGGCGCACGTGACCTTGAGCATGGAGCTCTTCGCTCTCTGCAGGCGGCTGAGGAGCCCGTAGCAGGCCGTCAGAAACATCAGGGCCAGGGAGGGGGAGCAGGAGGCCTCCCCTCCAACCCCCCAAGGTGAGGGCCACGGACAGCAGCAGAGGAAGTAGTGCACGTGGCAGGGAGCCGCCAGGCTGTCCAGCTTCGGAGCAGAAACAACCTCCAACAGCCCCCCTCCCTCCCCAGGCACCTCAGTGGCTCCTCCTCCAGCCAGATTGGGAAGCCGCCCTGGACCAAGGAGAGCAAGTTCTGGACAACTTCCCCTCTGGGTTCTGTCCCTTCGGGTCCCACTTTGCAAATCTGGTTTCCCAAGGAGCCACGACCACGGGGTCCCCTTCAAAGGGCCAGGGCAGCTGCTGACGGAGAGGCCCCGGGTCCCCCCAGGCGCCTGCACACAGGACACTGGTGCACCCCTCGGAGAGGCGGGTCAGGAAGGCAGCATACAGGGACTGCAGCTCTGGGAAGACGGCTGCAGAGCACAGCAGCGGTGGGGGCGGCCGGGCTGCCGCGCCTCTCTTAGACCTGCAAGTCCCAGCGGCCCAGGTATGATCCCTTCTTCCCATTTTGCTGAGAGTTTTTATCAAAAAAGGGTGTTGGATTTTATCAAATGCTTTTTTTCTGCATTAATTGATATAATCCTGTGGTTCTTGTCATTCAAACATGTTCTCTATGCCTTTCTCCCTCTTCTGGCACACCTGCTCTTCAAACATTGTTAGGTTTCACAGCTCCATTTAAGCTGCCCTCCTGTTAGTTTTTTGTTGTTGTTGTTGATCTTTTTTCTTTTAGGTTCTCTGATTGAGTGATATTTTTACTCTGTCTTCTAATTAACTGATTTGATCCTCAGCTTCCCCTAATGTGCTGTGTATTCCTTCCAATGTGTTCTTTATTTATGCTAGTGTTACAGAAGGCCCAAGAAGAAAACCAAGCAATGCTTAGAGAGTTTGGAATTACACTTTTTAACACACATCAGTGGGCTTAGAGAAAAATGAATTCAAATTCTAGGCAGAGCTACAAGCAGAACTTTCCTTTTTATTAAAGAGTCAGCCGTATGTGTGCTTAGTGGTTAAAAAACAACACAGGTCTATCCAATTAAAAAACACATTTGGCCCTAGCCGATTTGGCTCAGTGGATAGAGCATTGGTCTGCAGACTCAAGGGTCCCAGGTTCAATTTTGGTCAAGGGCATGTACCTTGGTGGTGGGCACATCCCCAGTAGCGGGTGTGCAGGAAGCAGCTGATCAATGTTTCTCTCTCATTGATGTTTCTATCTCTCCCCCTTCCTCTCTGTAAAAAATTAATAAAATATATTTAAAAAGTACATCTGGCTTGACATGAGAATATGGGCATATCTAGTCTCTGGCCTAAAAGGTCAGACAGCTAAGTTTATCTTATTATTCAAGCAGGCTAGAAAGCAAAGTTATTTTTTCAGAATAAGAGGCTGTCTAAAAAATAGAGTTGACTTTACAGAATAATGGATTATCTAAATTGCAGAGAATTTCAAACAGTAGTTTTACAAAATAGGGGTTAGCCTTCTCACTAGCTCATTATTTCTGTTTTCATAGTTACTACATCTTTCCTCATACTGTTGGGCATCTTTACCATCATTATTCTATTTCAGATAAATTTCTTATCTCCATTTCGTTTCTCTCTTCTTCTGGAGAATTCTCTTATTCTTTCATGTGCTGTGCCAGCACAGCCCAGGGTTCAGTGAACCTGAGGGAGGGCTGGTGAAGGATGAAAAAAAGACAGATAAAGAGAATAAACTGGGTATAGGTGGATCTTCTGTGCCTGGCTGAGACCACAGAACAGATCCAGACTGCAAGCTGAGCCTTTATTTTATAGTCAGAGGTAAACCAGGTAATTTACAATGTTCTTGTAAGTTTCACTTGTTTTGGCAGCACTTGCTGCACCTCCTACAACCCATTAGCTAGCTACCCAGGAAGGATCTAGGGAGGGTCATAAGGTCAATTTTAATTATGCTAAGAGGGCTGTGCCCTCTAAGCTGGGACTTGTTTTTGGCTTTGCCAATAGGTCAGTGGGAGGCTTAACACTATAACCTCTCCCTTCACATTCATTTGGGTGTTGTTACTTTGCCTCCTCATTTTGGATGCCTGTTTGGGTTTGTGAGTATATATTAGGTAGATCTGCTATGCCTGTCAATCTCTAGTGCAGGACAGTATCAAACGCTATTTCTGACTAATTAGATCAGGCAAACATACAAAGCCTTCAAAGACCACCTTTATCACAGCCTGATAGGATTAAAAAAAAATATATATATATATATATATATATATATGTGTGTGTGTGTGTGTGTGTGTATACATATATATGTGTGTGTGTGTGTGTATATACATATATACATATATATGTATATATATATATATATATATATATTTAATTTATTTTTTTTTTACAGAGAGAAAGGAAGAGGGATAGAGAGTTAGAAACATCAATGAGAGAGAAACATTGATCAGCTGCCTCATGCACACCTCCTACTGGGGGTGTGCTTGCAACCAAGGTACATACTCTTGCCTGGAATCAAACCTGGGACCTTTCATTCTACAAGCCGACGCTCTATCCACTGAGCCAAACCAGTTAGGAGGACAGACTGATAGGATTTTGTATTGATTAGCCCTCAGGCAATCACCTACAAGTGTGGCAAGAGTTCTTTTCAACAGGATGGGGCTATTGCTTCTGCCTGAAGGCTATTGGTTTTCTCCGCCTTTTAATAGGCCAGAGCAACTCAGTGGGGCAAGGTGTTTTTCCAATAGGGTGGATCAGCTGTCTTCCCCCCAGGCAGAGCTGTTTGTAAAGCTAATGCCAGAATGAGGAAGATAGCCTCCATAGCATGAGGGAATGACTCAGCCTAAGAAACTGGGGTATCTGTCTTTTGAGTTCTAATCCCAGAGCACCTAGCACCTGATCCTGGCTTCTGCTCATTTCACTTTGCCCTCTCTCTGCTGGAGCACAAGATGAGTAGCTCCACAGGAATTTTTTTGTGTATTGGCCCTTTAAGAGGGTGCCTGAATATCCAGGTATCTCTACCTGGCCACAGCAGTTGTGCTGTTTTTCACAGCCAGATGTTATGTGGGTACCCCTCAGGTGTGGTGCTCTCTGCTGGAGGGTGGAGGGCAGCTTGGGGATTAGGTCCCAGAGTTCTCAGTTGTAACCCCCCACAGCTGAGATATCCCTCCAGAACTTTAGTTGCTGTATGTTGGAGCCCGTAGTGCCTCTGTCCCTCCTACCAGCCTCTATGTGGTCTCCACTTTTGGTCCTCAGTTATCATGGTTCTCTACAGTGAGTCCTCTGTTGATTATTCAGGACGTTTTTATGTATTCTAGTTGTAATTTCAGTTTGGTCCTGGAAACATGTCCATGCAGCATCCACTTACTCCATAGCAATTTTTAATCTCTTGACTGAGAGTATGATCTTGATGTTAATTTTTCAACATCCTGCAAATGCCACAGTTTAAATGGAAAATATAACCAAGTTAGCACAACTGTTCAAGTCACTCTAGGCTGTGCATATGTAGGCATAAAAAGAATACATTTCTTGTACTCCTAATGTGTATGTTTTTTTTGTGTGTGTGTGGGGGGGAAGAGAGATGGTTAAATGAAGAAGCTTTTATTTCTAACAAAACAAAGGTGTTGAAGGCAAGGAAACACTGACAGGTGAGATAATAGGGAACTGGGGTGGGTAATATATCTTTACTAGAGGCATGAAATTCATGCACTCAGGGTGGGGGGAGGTCTCTCAGCCTGGCCTGCACCCTCTCGAAGCCTAGGAACCTTTTGCCAGATGCCTGACTGCCATGGAGGTGGGAGAGGCTCCTGCCACCACCACTCGGCTCACCAGCCGTGAGCTCAGCTCAGGATTTCTGGCTGAGCAGTGCTCCCTCTGTGGGAGCCCACTGACCATCAGGGGGCAGCTCCTATATTGTCTGCCCCGGTGGTCAGTGTGCATCATAGAGACCAGTCATTCCACTGTTTGGTTGTTCCACTGTTTGGTCTATTTGCATATTAGCATTTTATTATATAGGATTATAGAGGATAGGAGCCTCAATGAATGGAGAAGTCATCAATTGTGGATCTGCTTGAATGTGGATTTAAACAGTGGACAACATTACCCAAAATTCTACCTTCAGCAGTGGTTTTCCAGAAAGGTATAGACATGGTTCTATGTTTTAGAATATGTGCTATTTAAGAGTATGGACATGGGTATGTGACATGAGGGACTTCTTACTGCTTTAGACAATGGTATTTGTTTCTATTTAACAGTAATTGAAGTAATTTGAAATTCACTTTTGAAATGTCATATCATTTTGTTCCTATTCAAACTAAGTGATACAATTTGTGTACCTTATGAAACCTTTGAGTTCCTCCCAGTTTAAGAAAGAGTTCTGGCCCAACTGGTGTGGCTCAGTGGTTGAGTGTTGACCTATGAACCAGGAGATCATAGTTCTATTCCCGGTCAGGGTACATGCCCAGGTTTGAACTAGATCCTCAGTATGGGGCATGCAGGAGGCAGCCTATCAATGATTCTCTGTCATCATTGATACTTCTTTTCTTTTTTTAAAAATATTGTTGAAATTATTATATATGCCCCCCCCCTTTGAACCTCTTCTGCCTGCCCCCATTCACTTTTTATTTTATTTTTATTTTTTTAATATATTTTATTGATTTTTTACAGAGAGGAAAGGAAAGGGATAGAGAGTTAGAAACATCGATGAGAGAGAGACATCAATCAGCTGCCTCCTGCATGCCCCCTACTGGGGATGTGCCCTCAACCAAGATACATGCCCATGACTGGAATCGAACTCGGGACCTTTCAGTCTGCAGGCCGACGCTCTATCCACTGAGCCGAACTGGTTTCAGCCACTTTTTATTTTAAAATACTTAGAGAAGTTTGGTGCTACTATTTCTCCAAAACTATTTTTTTTTAATTGTTTTTATTTATTGTTAGAGAGGAAAGGAGACGGGGAGGGAGAGATAGAAACATCAATGACAGAGAAACATCCATTGGGTGCCTCCTGCATGCCCCCCTGCTGGGGATCTAGCCTGCAACCCTAGTATATGCCCTGACTGGAAATTGAACTGATGACCTCCTGGTACATGAGGACTACGCTCAACCACTGAGCAACACCGGCAGGGCTCCAACACTACTTTTAACACTTGCATGCATTTTTAGCAAACTGAGTACAGTGCCCTTGCCAGTATGACTCAGTTGTTGGAGCATTGTCCTGTACACCAAAAGGTTGCAAGTTCGATTCCCAGTCAGGGCACAGCCCCAGGCTGTGGGGTTTTTGTTGTTGTTGTTTTTTAAATAACTAATTTATTGCTCAAAATAAATCTGATTCTAAAAGTAGGATTGGACGGGAAAGACTGATTACGAACTTCTTAATATGACTTCTTCAAAGCACTGTTCTGTAATGAGTTTTTTACTTATTTGTTAACTTGTTTATTATTTGGCTGTGACTTCCCCACATACACCAGAAAACAAGCCACAGTCATATTTACTATTATGTCTCTAGTCCCAGTTAATAAAGATTGTTAAATGAATGAATCAACTGTATTGGATCTGTTTTCAACACATTTAGGTTACTAAATAGATAATGGACTATTTTTTAATCGATTTTAAATATGACAATGTTACATGCAATAAACACCAATTATTCAAGAAAATGATCTTACATATAATAGTACATGCAAAAAACATTAATATTTCAAGAACAAAAGGATTTTAAGTATAATGGTATTACCAAAACTGCACTAACAGTATGATATCACAAAAGTTATAGGAAATATTGAAAATCTGCAAATAACAGGATTACCTCTGTTATATTCTAGTGTATTTTTCCTCCTCTGACTCTATTTTTTTAAATTAAATCTTTATTATTCAGATTATTACATTTGTTTCTCTTTTTTCGCCTCCATAGCTCCCCTCCACCTGGCTCCCACTCTTCCCTCTACCCTTACCTCCCTCCCGTTGACCTCATCCATAGGTGTATGATTTTTGTCCAGTCTCTCCCTGTACGCCCCTCACCCTTTTCCCCCTGAGAATTATCAGTCCACTCCCTTTTTATGCTCCTGATTCTATTATATTCACCAGTTTATTATGTTCATCAAATTTTTAATTCACTTAATTTTTAGATTCACTTGTTGATAGATATGTATTTGTTGTTCATAATTTTTTATCCTTTATCTTTTTCTTCATCTTCTAAAAGAGTACCTTTCAGCATTTCATATAATACTGGTTTGGGGTTGATGAACTCCTTTAGCTTTTTCTTATCTGTGAAGCTCTTTATCTGCCCTTCACTTCTGAATGATAGCTTTGCTGGATAGAGTATTCTTGGTTGTAGATTCTTGTTATTCATCACATTGAATATTTTTTGCCACTCCCTTCTGGCCTGCATCGTTTCTGTTGAGAAATCAGCTGACAGCCATATGGGTGCTCCCTTGTAGGTAATGAACTGTTTTTCTCTTGCTGCTTTTAATATTCTCTCTTTTTCTTTTGCTCTTGGCATTTTAATTATGATGTGTCTTGGTGTAGTCCTCTTTGGATTCCTTTTATATGGGGTTCTGTGTGCTTCCTGGACTTGTAAGTCTATTTCTTTCACCAGATGTGGGAAGTTTTCAGTCATTATTTCTTCAAATAGGTTTTCATTATCTTGTTCTCTCTCTTCTTCTGGCACCCCCACAATTCTGATGTTGGTACACTTGAAGCTGTCCCAGAGGCTCCTTACATTATCTTCACATTTTTGGATTCTTTTCTCTTCTTGCTTTTTCAGTTGAGTGTTTTCTGATTCTTTATATTTCAAATTTTTGACTTGATTCTTGCCATCGTCTAGTCTGCTGTTAGGTCTCTGAATAATATTTTTTATTTCAGTCAGTGTGTGTTTAATTTCTAGGTGGTCCTTTTCCATCTCTAGTTGGATCTTTTCCATCCCTAGTTGGTTCTTTTCCATCTCCTCTTGGGACTCGCTAACTTTATCCAACTTTTCTAGGATATTCTTGAAAAACCTTATAAGCATGGTTTTGAACTCTATATTCTAGTCATTTGTTTTCCTCCATTTCTTTTGTTTGTTATCTCTTCCTTTGTCTCGGCATTTTCACTATGCCGGGAGAACTTATGTGTTGTATTCAGCCTTATGATACCAGACTTGCAAAACCGCAAAAGCCTCTTTGTTGAGCTCGGGATGGGTGGAGTCTCAGGGCTTAATGGACCACCTTGCCTTCCATTCGGCCCTGCCCTCCAATGGCCCGTAAGTGACTGGGTAATCACTGGAGTGGTCCCTGTGCGCGAGCTCTCTCGCAATGCCTCTAGACTGCTGCCCCTCCGGCTCTCCTGTGCTCAGGGACCTTGAGTCTGGGTCCCCAGGGTTTCGCCCAAAACCGAGGTTTAGTGGAGTTAGAAATGGCACAGTTGGGAGGGTCTGTCTCCCCCTCACTCGTGAAAGCCAGCGGCACAATCAGCAGTCGGTCCTCTACGCACAGTGCTGTGCACAGAGCTGTGCGCGTCATCAGACTTCTGTTCTTTTGCCACTCCCCTAAATTTCCGTACACTTCTCCCTTTTCACAGTCCAAACTCCCCCTGTATGAGTTTCAGCTGGATCTGGGGTTTAGTGTCGTAGGATAAGGGGTTCAATGCTGTTGAGAGTCTCCGTCTCCCTCCTGCCAGAGAAAGCCAGCCAGGTTCTACGGCACCCACTCTCTCAGCGCGCATGCGTCTCTGTACCTCAGCTTTTTGCATCACCTCCTAGTCTCTGTGAGCTCCTCTCTTTCCTTCTAGTTGTAGAATTTCCACTCAGCTTTCCTGTGGTTCTGGATGATGTCTGCTCTGTCTTTTAGTTGTAGTTTTGAAATTGTTGTGTGAGGCAGCAGTGTAGGTGTTTTTCTATGCCGTCATCTTGGATTCTCTGACTCTATTTTTGTTCATCATTTTATGTTGTTCATTATATTCCACAAATGAGTAAGATCATGTAATATTTATCTTTCTCCAACTGGGTTATTTTGCTTAGCATGATGCTCTTTTTTTTCTGATTTAATAAATCTTTATTGTTCAGATTATTACAGCTGTTCCTCTTTTTCCCCTCCCATAGCTCCCCTCCACCCAGCTCCCACCCCACCCTCTGCCCCCCCATTGTCCTCATCCATAGGTGTGTGATTTTTGTCCAGTCTCTTCCCCCACCCCCACACCCTTTTCCACCTGAGAATTGTCAGTCTATGCCCCTGATTCTATTATATTCACCAGTTTATTCTGTTCATCTGATTTTTAATTCACTTGATTTTCAGATTCACTTGTTGATAGATATGTATTTGTTGTTCATAATTTTTATCTTTACCCTTTTCTTCTTCTTCCTCTTCTTAAATAATACTTTTAAGCATTTCATATAATATTGGTTTGGAGCTGATGAACTCCTTTAGCTTTTTCTTATCTGTGAAGCTCTTTATCTGCCCTTCAATTCTGAATGATAGCTTTTTGCTGGGTAGAGTAATCTTGGTTGTAGGTTCTTGCTATCCATTGCTTTGAATATTTCTTACCACTCCCTTCTGGCCTGCATTGTTTCTGTTCAGAAATCAGCTGACAGTCGTATGGGTGCTCCCTTGTAGGTAATTAATTTTTTTTCTCTTGCTGTTTTTAATATTCTCTCTTTGTCTTTTGCTCTTGGCATTTTAATTATGATGTGTCTTGGTGTGGTCCTCTTTGGATTCCTTTTGTTTGGGGTTCTGTGCACTTCATGGACTTGTAAGTCCATTTCTTTCTCCAGATGAGGGAAGTTTTCTGTCATTATTTCTTCAAATAGATTTTCAATATCTTGCTCTCTCTTTTTCTGGCACCCCCATAATTCAGATGTTGGTATGCTTGAGGTTGTCCCAGAGGCTCCTTACACTATCATCACATATTTTTTTTCTTTTTTACTTTTTGCTTTTCTGGTTGAGTGTTTTCTGCTTCTTTGTATTTCAAATCTTTGACTTGATTCTCGAGTTCCTCTAGTCTGCTGTTAGGTCTCTGTATAATGTTTTTTATTTCAGTCAATGTATGTTTAATTTCTAGTTGGTCTTTTTTAATCTTTAGTTGGTCCTTTTTCATCTCCTCTTGGATCTCCCTAAATTTATCCATCTTTTCTGGGAAATTCTTGAAAAACCTTATAATAATGGTTTTGAACTCTACAACCAGTCTTTGTTTTCCTTCATTTCTTTCGTTTGTGATCTATTTCTTTGTCTCTGCATTTTTGCTGCTTCCCTGAGTTGGTAGAGTAGCTTTGTGTCCTAGGTTTCCTATATGGCCCAGTAGCTCTGCCTCCCCAGTTACCTGAGTGGAGTCTCTTGGTACACCCCTTTGTGGACTATATGTACAGCCTTGTTGTAGTTAATTCTTGATTGTTGTTGCTATCACTTTGGGTCGGGGGTGGGGGTTATGAGGATCAGCTGTGTCTATGCCAGGAAAACTTCTGTGCTGGAGTCAGCCTTAGGACACGACTTACAAAATTGCAAAAGCCTCTATGTTCAGCTTGGATGGGGCAGGGTCTCAGGGCTGAGAAGACAGCCTTGGGTTCCTATCAGTCCTGCCCTATGCAGCCCCTGAGTCTCAGTGTCTCTCAGTAATTGCTGCAGCCCTTTCTGTGCACTCATGCGCCTCCAGACCTCTGCCTTTCCGGCTCCTCTGAGTTTTTGTGTGCTCCGGGAACCCTTATGAGTCTGGTTCCCCAGGGTCTCGCCCAAAACTAGGGATCAGTGCAGTCAGAAGTGGATTTCAGCGCAGTTGGGAGGTTCTGTCTCCCTCCTGCTAGAGAAAGCCAGCAGCACAATAAGCAGTCAGTCCTCTCTATATGCACTCATGTGCCTCCAGACCTCTGTATTTCGCAGCTCTCCTTGGTTTCTGTGCACTCATCCCTTTTCACAACAGTCCAGACTCTCCTCATATGAGTCTTGCCCGGAATTGGGGTTCAGTGAAGTTGGAACTGGGGTTCAGTGCAGTTGGGAGTTT
>PVJN01022557.1:0-33286 GCA_004026805.1 Lasiurus borealis | reverse complement strand
GGGCCTGTGACAGACGGGGAGGGTTCTCCTCGCTGTCACCGGGGGTTTCCTCCCGAGAAGCCATCAGCCGGGGTGCCTGCTTCCTTCCCTTTCCCGGTTATCGGAGCAGCTGGCAGCCGCAAGCTGGTCAGAGGCCGGGGGAAGGACAGCCCTGAATGGTGGCCTGAGGTCTTGGTTTTCGGAGGTTAAAGGACAGGGACGCGCTGGGTGCTTATTTAAAGGCGGTGAGTGCTCACTCGGCAGCGCGTGTCCACCATCGGGACGACACGGGGTAGCCTGGCCCTGCGCCAGAGGGCAGCACGTTCACAAAGCACCGTGTTTCAAAGAAACGGTTCGCTGCTCTGGCGGCCAGAAACAGTAAACGCCGCGTCTGCTTCTCTCCCCCCCTCTCGCCCGCCTGGCCTGGCCGCGCGGAGAAGGCAGCAGCCTGCTGAGCGGCGGCCGCGAGTCGGTGCTGGTGGAGTGGCGCGACGCCTCCGAGAAGACCAAGGAGTTCCTGCCGCGCCTGGGGGCCACCATCGAGCACATCGCCGTCTCGCCGGCCGGGGGCCTGCTCTGCACCTCCCACTCCGACAACAGTGCGTCCCCCCTGCCCCCCCGTCCCTCTCCGTCCCGTCCCCCTCCGTCCCGTCCCTCTCCGCCCCTCTCCATGGAGGCAGCACGGGGGTGCAGACAGCCTGGCACTTGGGCACATGCCTTTCCCATCCGTCCTCTTCCCGTCGCCTGTTCCGCCGAGATCCCCGCAGGCCAGTCTGTCCAGGGGGCGGCGCAGCTGTGGGCTCAGTGGTGGTTGTGCCACGTACATCGCAGAGCCTTTGGGTGTGGAATGAGGCGCGTGGGGAAGGGGCGGGCGGCTCTGAGTGGGCCTGGGTGCGGGCACAGGCCCGGGCGCCTCCGGAGGAGATGGCCTGTCGGGGAGGCTGCTTCCCAGAACTGGTGCTCGTCCTGTTCCGCCCGACGGAGCTCCTGCACCACCGCAGGCAGGGCCACTTCAGAGAGGGGTCTCTCCGGGCACGGACTTTCCGAGTTAGCACTTAAACGCACGCGTGGGCTCGGAAACACAGCCTGCTCGCTGTCTCATGTTCTCATGGTCCGGAGCCCTCCGGGTCCAGCTGGCTTCTCCTGACGGGCCTGACCTGTTCCCGGGACGTGTCTTGTTCCCACAGAGATCATGATCATCGGCCGGAACCTGGAGGTCTCCGCGGTGATCCAGGGCCTGGTGAGAGGTAGGCGGCGCGGGCTGGCGGGCGGGCGGGGGGCTGTGTCCGGAAGCGGGCGCCCGCTGGCTTCAGCGGCCGGTGTCTCTGCAGACAGCGGCGTCTCCACTGGCCTGATGATCGACCCGAGAACGAAAGCCCTGGTTCTGAACGGAAAGCCCGGCCACTTGCAGTTCTACTCTCTCCAGAGCGACAAGCAGCTGTACAACGTAAGCCTCCGGCCCCCCACCCCCACCCCCGCTGCGTGAAGCCGTGGGTGCTTGCCGCCCGCAGGCCCGGGCCGCCACACGCTCCGTCCTCTGCAGCTGGTCCTGGTGGCCACAGCCTGAACCCACTCGCAGCCACCGGCGCTGCCGCCACCGCTGTCTGTGTGCTTTCAGACTCTGATTAGCTGCACACACGTGTGTGACTCAGGCCTTGGGGCCGGGAGGAGAGGATGTGGCTGCGGTGGGGATGAGTGGCCATGGCACGCGGCAGACAAGCTCTCCCTGCAGACGAGGGGGCCTCCTGGGACCCGAAATGCAGCCAGCAGCCCGGCCCGCCTCTCCTCCGTCCCCCGGGCCCTCCCCAGATTCTGTCCGGAGCTGTGGCACCTCCTCCCTCCCTCTCTGTCTCTCTCTGTCAGCCCTCAGAGAGAGGAAGCCTGCTGGTCCTTTTCTCCCCCCTTTCGCTGCGGTCCTGGAGCTAGAGGCAGACAGACCAGGAGGAGGGGGAAGGGACAGCGGGAAGAAAAGGCGGGGCCGCTCTCTGCGGTCCTGTCTCTCCGCGTAGAGCTGTCCTGAGCGCTGTCACAGGCAGCGTCCCATTAACGAGCGTTCGGACGTTCCCACCCCCAGCTGGACATCGTGCAGCAGGAGTACATCAATGACTGCGGCCTCGTCCAGATCGAGCTGACCAAGGCCGCCTTCGGCTGCTTCGGGGCCTGGCTGGCCACCGTGGAGCAGCGGCAGGAGGAGGGCGGGGAGCTGGAGCTGCAGCTGAAGCTGTGGACCTTCAACAAGAAGACGCAAGGGTAACCCTCAGCCCGGGCTTCCGAGCGGGACCGCTGCTCTCTCTTCTCTCTCTGGCTTCGCTGCCAGGCCTCGGGCGCTGTGTCTGGTTGGCTTCAGGCGAGGCTGATGGGGGGCTGCTTCTGGTACCCCGTTAGCTCTGCTGGGGACTGCACAGTGCCCCCGGTTCTCGGGCAGCTCACCGCCCAGATGAGGCAGCGTGGGGGAGGGACACCCCGGACATACGGCCTGGTTCCAGGCAAAGCCAGACTCATTGCTCCCTCGTCAGTCACTGCCTTCTGGGGGAACGTGGCGGTGTAGACAGCGGTGTGTGTGTGTGTGTGTGTGTGTGTGTGTGTGTGAGAGAGAGAGAGAGAGAGAGAGAGAGAGAAATAGAGAGAGAGAGAGAGAGAAATCCAGGACGGTGCGTCGTCGTCGTCGTCGTCGTCGTCGTCCCGGCGTGCGGATGACGGGCGCCGCCTCCTCGCAGGTTTCTTCTCAACACCAAGGTCAGCGCGCCCCACGAGGGCCACATCACCGCCCTGTGCTTCCGCAGCGCAGACCAGTCCGACAGCCCCACCCTGGTCACGGCCAGCAGAGACGGCCGCTTCAAGGTGTGGGTCCTGGCGGACGACTCCGACATCTACAGTGAGTGCGCACGCAGGGCGGGGTGGGACTGGTGGGCTTATGTCATTCCTGCGCCCGTTCTGGCCGGACACTGTTACACTGACGTGCCTTTTCTCCCAGCCCCGTGGTCAGCAAACCCATCCGTCCACAGAGCCAAATGTCAACAGCACAATGATTGAAATTCCTTTTGAGAGCCACATTTTTTAACCTTAAACTCCTTCTAACACCACTTCTTCAACAGAGACTCGCCCAGGCCGTGGTATTTTGTGGAAGAGCCACACTCCAGGGGCCAAAGAGCCGCCTGTGCCTCATGAGACACAGTTTGCCGACCACTGTCTTAGACCGTGCTTTTAACAACTGCCCTGCCTGTGCTGGCTGTTCTGTTCCCATGTGCAGGGGCCTGGGAAGGGCTCGGCGTGCAGCCTCCCATGTCCCCACCGGGGGGCAGTTGAGGTCTCTGGCACGAGCATGAGCTGCGGCTCAGCCGGGGCCTGCAGCCGCCTCACCGGGAGCCGGGGTGCCGGTGGGTGACCCCCACGCTGTCTAAGCCGCGTCCGTGTCCCGCAGGGAAGGCCGTGGGCTGGACCTGCGACTTCGTGGGCAGCTACCACAAGTACCAGGCCACCAACTGCTGCTTCTCGGAGGACGGCTCGCTGCTGGCCGTCAGCTTCGAGGAGACGGTCACCCTCTGGGAGGCGGACACCTGGGAGCTGCGGCGCACCTTCTGCCAGCGGGCCGGGCCCGTGCGGTAGGTGGACGCGGGACAGGGAGCGCCTTTCCTGACTTAGAGAAGGAACGGGCCCCAAACCTGCTTCTAGAGAAACACGCCGAGCCAGCTTCCTTGTGCTGCCCCGTCCTTGTCTGCACGAGAGGAGTGAGCAGAGCCGGTCTCTGGCGCCCTGGGCGGACGTGGGGGGGAAGGACAGGGCCGGGCCGGGCCGGGGCACTGACTCTCCTGCTCCCCAGGCACCTCTGCTTCGGGCGGCTCACCTGCTCCAAGTACCTGCTCGGAGCCACCGAGAACGGCGTCCTGTGCTGCTGGAACCTGCTGAGCTGCGCACGTAAGGGGTCACGGCCACTCGCAGGGCGGGCACGGGCAGGAGCCAGGGGCCCCTCGGGGGCGTGACTCCCTCTTCCCGGGACCGGGGCGACTGGCCCGGCCAGAATCCGGGGGACAGGCCGTGAGCGCCTCTGGTCACAGCGTGACTGCCTGTCCTTCTCCGCAGTGGAGTGGAGCACCAAGCTGAGCGTCACCGTGATGGAGCCGGACCCGTGCTCGGAGCACGTGGCCGCCATCGCTCAGGCCCCGGGCGGCTCGGACTGTGAGTACCACCCGCGGCTCGCAGGGTCTGCGGCCGAGTCTTCCCTTCACTGGAGCAGAAGGGGTCACGTTCCCGCCGATCGGAGGCCTGGAGCCTGCGGCTCTGCCCGTCCTCAGTCCCGCTCCAGGCTCAGTGCGTGCAGCCTTGCTTCCCGCACTGGGGCTCTGGGCTCTGGAGTGAGTCCTTCCTCCTGGTCTCCCGAGACCCCACTCCCCCCGGGACACAGGTGGTGCTGGTGGGGTCCGCGCTGAAAGCAGCCACGACGGCCCCGGCGAGTGGAGTCCGGAGGGAGGGAGGCCGCCGCCCGGGCCGGAGCCGCCGTTGCGAGGCGTTTCCTCTCCCCCGCAGTGTTCGTGTTCACGCCCAGCGAGCCGCGGCCGCTCTACGTGCACAGGACCGTCTGCCGCGAGGAGGTCCGCTGGGGCGTGTTCGTGCCCCGAGACGTGCCCGACGCGCTGGCCCCCGAGGCGCTGCAGTGGCTGAACCGCTCCCAGTTCTACTTCCTGACCGCCTCGCAGGTGCGTGACCTCCCTCCGGGGCCCCCTGGGGCTGCGGCCGCCGTGCCGCCTGCGACTGGCCGCCAGGACGGGTGCAGCCGTGTCCCTGGGGAAGGAGCGCCCGTAGGAAGTGGCCCGGGGCTCGGGCGGCAGTGCCCTCGGTGCCCCCGCCTTTCCCCCCCCCCCCCGCTGCTGCCCGCGCTCAGGCCGCAGGCGATGCTCCTGGCTGAGGACGGAAGGCCGCCCCTGCCCACGGGACATGGTACTAACTGGCCTCACACTGCCTCACACCACCACGGTCTCTTGCAGAGCCTGCTGACGTTCAGCTCGCGGTCTCCCGAAGAGAAGCTCACGCCCACCAGCAAGCAGGTAGGTGGTGGCCGCTCCGTGCAAACTGCGTGCTCCCCGCACCTCACGCACCGCGGTCCACGGCCACCAGTCGGCCACCGCTGGCCTGGAGCTCCGCTCCCTCTGGCTGTCAGCCGCCCGCCCTCGGCCGCACCCGCCGCCGGGTCTGCCTTCGCAGGCGGCTCTGGGACGTTGGCATGGCAGTGGGGGTGGGCGTTGGCCTGTCACCTCCGCATCCCTGGTCACTTTCCTCAGAGGGAGCGGCTGCTGGGCCGGTGACAGGAGGGACAGACCGGCCTCCCTGGCTCACTTCCGGCCGAGCTGCCCGGTAACGGCCCCGCGTCTCCGCCCCCCCAGCTGCTGGCGGAAGAGAGCCTGCCCGCCACCCCCTTCTACTTCCTCCTGGGCAAGCACCGGCAGCAGCAGGCCGAGCCGGCGGACGGCGCCTCGGAGAGCGAGCTGGTGCAGCTGCCCGTGACCGAGAACGTCCCCGCCATCAGCGAGGTGAGGGGCCAGAGGCCGGCCGCGTGGGGCCGTCTGCAGGGGCCGTGACAGCGGCCTGTCAGCTCTCCCAGGCCGTGCACTGGCACAGACTGTGCTCGGAGGGGAGGGGAGGGGAGAGGAGGGAAAGGGAGGGGCGTGGTCTGCTTGCAGGTGGGGGGGAGGAACGGTCCCTCTGGCTTGGTTTTCTCGGGGAAAACGGGAACCGTGGGGTTCGGTGGGTTTGGTGGAAACCCTGGTCTCTGTTCCCGCAGCTTCTCCACACGCCCGCCCACGTGCTGCCCTCGGCCGCCTTCCTGTGCTCCCTGTTCATCAACTCGCTGCTGCTGGCCACCGAGGCCCGGAGGTGGGCCTGGGCTGGGGGTCCCGCTGGGGGACAGGGGTGCCGGTGGCCCCGCGTTAGCATGTCCCTCCCTGGGTGTCTCTACTTCAGGGACCCCACGTGACGGGGGATCGTGAAGTCACGTGGGTAAAACACACGGACAGTTTCTGAGTCAGAAAAGAGGTCTGTGTAGGTTTTAAGGATTCGATGTGTAATTCAAAATTACACTGTTTGTAAGTTCACCTGCTCTTTTACGACAGCCTCTAGTTTCTAAACTGCACGCAGACTTTCCATTTACTCGGTCTGTGTGACTCCATGTTTACATGGATACCTCGGGGTTGTTCTTACAGACGTGTGTTAAGTAGATTTTCCATTTACTCGGTCTGTGTGACTCCATGTTTACATGGATACCTCGGGTTGTTCTTCCAGACGTGTGTTAAGTAGTCATTGTGTCTGTTCTGTGGTTAAAGTGCTGAAGAGACGCCTGACGACGTGGACATGGGAGGAGAAGGGAGTGACAGTTCGGAGGAGGAGGACGCCGCCCCCGAAACGGCCCCGCAGGCGGAGCACGCGGACGCGGGAGACGACCTTGGGCAGCAGCTGTCCAAGTGCGAGGAGAAGGAGCTGCGGAGGCTGCGGCGGGCGGACTACAGCTGGGTGGCCGTGCCCTGAGCCGGCCGGCCTCTGCGGCAGCTGACGTTCCGAACCCGTTTTATGTCATGTCTGTTCGTTTGTCTTTTTCTTAATAAACGTGAACACACTTTCCTTTTTAAATCACGGGTCAGACGCTTTTTGGACTGAAGGGCCCCTGGTTCCATTCCAGTCGAGGGCACAGGCCCGGGTTGTGGGCTCGGTCCCCAGCGGGGGGTGAGCAGGAGGCAGCCGATCAGTGATTCTCTCTCATCATGGATGTTTCTCCTCTCCCTTCCTCTCTGACATCAATAAAAATGCATGTAAGAGACAGACACCGCATCCGTGCTGCAGTAGCACGAGGTCTGCTTGTACTGAGTGCAGGAGCACCTCTTTAACCAGCTCTGGTGCTCTCAGAGTCTGTCCTCTGTCGTGTGAAAGGAGCGAAGCTCCTCGTTCTAACCCTGGGCATTTGCAGTTTTCCCGTCTCTGACTCACTTCCCTAAGAGAGTGAAAGTGAGCTCAGGAGGCAGAGCGTGAACGCTGAGCTCGCTCCTCCCTGCACACGCCAGCCTCACAGCTAAACCAGACCCGCCTCAGAATTCCTAGCCCTGAGGACATGAACGCCCAGGCAGGCCCTGCTCCGCCGGGTGGGGGTTAATAAGCGGGAGGGCAGCTTGGCCTCCGGAGGGCCCCCCCGGGAGGTGTGAGGGGCGCCGTGGGCACTGCTGGGGGGAGCGCCAGGACGCCCGGCTTTGAAAGGCAGCGGATGGAATCCCTCCCCAGGGACTACAGAGATCCTTAGAACTGTCCCGCCTGGCAGCGGAGGCTGTGGGGCAGCACCGCCAGCTCCGGGGGGAGGGAGGGAAGCAGGGGGCCCGCTGCCCTTCGGTGCAGCTCCCGCCTCGCTGGCCGGCCACGCAGGCGAGCGTCGAGTCTCCATCAGCCCGGCTAACCGCTCGCCCTGCCCACCCAGCCAGGGCCTCTTCCACGGCCCAGACTCCACCCCAGCCCGGTGGAGCACAGGAGAGTGTGTGCCCGTCCCTCTTGTCCGAAGCCACGGCCCTGACCTGTCAGCTTACCGGCCAGGGTGGTCCCGCCCATCATCCCACAGTGCTCCCGCCCATCACCCCACGGTGCTCCCGCCCATCATCCCACAGTCCTCCTGTCCATCACCCCACGGCCCTGTCCTGTCAGCTTACCAGCCAGGGTGCTCCCGCCCATCACCCCACAGTCCTCCTGTCCATCACCCCACGGCCCTGTCCTGTCAGCTTACCGGCCAGGGTGGTCCCGCCCATCACCCCACAGTCCTCCTGTCCATCACCCCACAGTCCTCCTGTCCATCACCCCACGGCCCTGTCCTGTCAGCTTACCAGCCAGGGTGCTCCCACCCATCACCCCACGGTGCTCCCGCCCACAGATACCTTCGGGTTATTCTTCCAGACCAGACATGTATGTTAAGTAGTGATTCTTAAGACAGTGCCCGGAAATTCCTCCAAAGCCACAGCCTCGCCAGGTGGAGGCCAGCCTCGCTCACACTAGCTCCCGCCAGCAGCCCCAGCAGCCCCAGCACAGGCGTAGCTGACACTGGGGTCCCACCAGGTGGCCACGCCCGGACAAGTGCACCCCATCTTGCCCAGCAGCCCCGCTCACACACACAGCAGCCCCCGTCCCTGCACAGCAGCTCCTGCAGCCCCTGCCCGGCACGGGCCGCCTCCGCCCACTCCGAGCCCCACAGCTCCACACTGTGCCGGGAAGACCAGCTGGTGTGGCTCAGTGGTTGGGGTTGGCCCAGGAACCAGGAGGTCACAGGTGCAGTCCCCGGTCAGGACACACACCAGGTGGCCACTGGCTCGGTCCCCAGTGGGTTCTGAGTCTCAGGACAGTTTTACTGGTGCCTGACGTCGCTCCCCACTCCCCGTACCACACGGGGCGGGGGGAGGAAGGTGGGCTGGCTTCTGTGGCCCAGTGACTCTCCCACCATCACAGCTTTACCCAGTGCCCCCACAGCCGGGGTTTCCCGAAGGCTGTTCTCGCTCCGCCCTCCAGGGTGCGCTCCTGTCCTTCCGCTGCTGCTGGCCGGGGCTGTGGAGGGAGGGCCGGCCCCAGGTCCCTGCCAGTGGCTGGGCTCTGGAGCTGAGGGATCAGGAAAGTGCTCCTTATCTTAGGCAGATACCTCCAGGGCCAGGGATCCTCCCCCTACTCTCCACCCCCACAACCCCCATCTCAGCTTCCATGCCCTGAGATTCCTCCAGGGTCCGGCCCTCCCACAGGAGACAGCGCTCCGGCCTGGGGCTTATCCTAGGGCCTTGCCTGCAGTAACCCCCCCGGCTCTCCGCGATAACCCCCGGCTCTCAGGAAGTGGGGTGTTATTTCAGAGCCACTGACCAGAGAGGAGGACCGGGGTCTGACTGGGTGCGGGAGGAGGGAACCCCGGGCAGCTCCACATCCCAGCAAAGACTCACCCCGCTCCCACCACACGAGGCGTGCCCGGACATTCCACCGGATTCAATAAGTGTCTGAGTTTACACTTCATTTTTATGTTTTTTTAAATATAATGTTATTGATTTCAGAGAGGGAGGGAGAGGGAGAGAAAGAAACATCCACGATGAGAGAGAATTATGGATCTGCTGCCTCCTGCACGCCCCCTCCTGGGAATCAAGTCTGCAACCCGGGCCTGTGCCCTTGACCGGGAATTGAACCCTAACCTCCCTCCCGGTTCATAGGTCGATGCTCAACCCCTGAGCCAGGCTGTTTGTCATGTTCTTGAGCTCAACTACGTCCTTACTGGCTCTTGGCCTCCCGAGTTTGTTCATTCCGATAGAGGGGAGTTGAAGTCCCCAGTTATGACAGTGGATTCATCTACTTCCCTTTGTAATTCTATCCGGCTTTGCCCAACATATTTCAATGCTAAGTCCCACCTCCCCACCCCCATTTATTTTAGCAAAAGCACTTTGTAGACTTTTAAAAATTATATGAATGCTTCAATGCAAAATGCTTAACGCTCCACATTAGCGAAGCGTCACTGAAATGAAAAACTGTTTGATAAAAAGGATTCACCCCAGAACTGTACAGAAGTCGCTTCATGCCAGAGGATGCCAGTCCCGACAATACTCTGAGCCTTGCACCACTCTCTGGGTTTTCCTCCATGGCTTTTTTGAATCTTAAATTAGGGCAGAGGAGGGGGTGCTTAAACACCAGACAGAATGCACCCCCAGGAAGCTGGACGGGTTACTACCGATCATAAATGCAGGCTGACTGCACCACCGGCTGGTAGCCTGGCACAGCTGCAGGGATGGCTCCGGGGCTGGGGAGAGGCGGTTTGACGGCTCAGTGAAACATCTACACTAGATGAGGAGCCCCGGTTTTAAGGATGCATGCTTTATACATATATACCTACAGATGTAGTGTCTGTGAACACGAGAAATACTCATTAGGCAGAGTCCCCTCAAAAGTTGGGCACAGCCAAAACCGGTGTGGCTCAGTGGATAGAGCATCAGCCTGCGGACTGAAAGGTCCCAGGTTCGATTCCGGTCAAGGGCATGTACCTTGGTGGCGGGCACATCCCCAGTGGGGGGTGTGCAGGAGGCAGCTAATGGATGTCTCTCTTTCATCGACGTTTCTAACTCGCTATCCTTCTCCCTTCCTCTCTGTGAAAAATCAATAAAATATATATATACAGTGGCACCTCGAGACACGAGTGCCCTAACATACGAGGTTTTTGAGATACGAGCCGTCGAGCGAGCGATTTTTGCTTTGAAATACGAGCAACAGTTGAGATAGGAGTCATCGCGCGGATCGGCCGGCTGCACACGACCCACCAGTTTACCTCGACTCGAGCGTCTCATAGTTTCCCACGCCTCAAGGTTACGGAACAAATTAAACTCGTATCTCGAGGCACCACTGTAGTGGGAAAGAACAACAGTATGGAGAAACCAAGATGGCGGCATCGGTAAACGCCTACACTGCTGCCTCGCACAACAGTTTCAAAACTACAACTAAAAGACAGAATGGACGTCATCCAGAACCACAGGAAAGCTGGCTGAGTGGAAATTCTACAACTAGAAGGAAAGAGAGGGGCTCACAGAGACCCAGAGGAGCTGCAAAAAGCTGAGGTACGGAGATGTGCACATGGAGAGGACGGGCGGCGGAGAGCTTGGCTGGCTTCCTCTAGTGGGAGGGAGACACAAACTCCCCACTGCACTGAACCCCACTTCTGACTGCACTGAACCCCAACTCCAGGGAAGACTCATATGGGGGAGTCTGGACTGTTGTGAAAAGGGAGGAGGGCAGGGAAACTTAGGGGAGCCACAAAAGGCAGAGGTCTGGAAATGCACAGGAAAGTGTACACACAAAGGGCTGACTGCTGATTGTGCCACTGGCTTTCTCTAGTGCAGTGGTTCTCAACTTTTCTAATGCCGCGACTATTTAATACAGTTCCTCGTGTTGTAGTGAATCGTCATGTGAATATCTGTGTTTTCTGATGGTCTTAGGCGACCTGCTAGTGGTTCTCCACCTGTGGGTCGCTGCTATAGAGCCTGAGACCATCAGAAAACAGGTCACGACCCACAGGTTGAGAACCGCTGCAGAGGGAGACAGAATCTCCCAACTGCACTGAAATCCAGGTCGAACTGCATTGAACCTCAGTTTTGGGCGAGACCTGGGGATCCAGACTGATACGGGTCCCCAGAGCACACAGAAACTCAGGGGAGCTAGAAAGGCAGAGATCTGACTGTGCACAAGCGTGACTGTGCGCAGAGAGGGCTGCAGCGATTACCCAGGGTCACTGCGACCCAGGGGCTGACGGGAAGCCCAGGCTGTCTGCGCAGCCCTGAGACCCCGCCCCATCCAAGCCCAGCACAGAGGCTGATGCAATCCTGCAAGTGTTAAGGCTGATCCCAGCACAGGAGTTCTCCCGGCTTTGACTCAGCTGATCCTCACAACCAATTGGCTTGGGGGTCAATTCCCCCAGTGATACCAGCAATGGTCAAGACTGAACTACAACCAGGCCGTGCGCACAGTCTATGTGCCGGGACCCTAAGCCCCTCCCTTCCCCTTCCTCCCTCCAAAGGCGTGCCCCCCTCTGCACATGGTGCTGCTTTCTCCCTGCGGGACAGCCCGGCCGCTCCTTCTCCTCTAAACCAGCCCGTCGTCCTGGTCTCCGGCCTCCATCTGACCTTTCACCTCCTGTTTCTCTCCCAATGAGGGTGCTTCCCTGGCCGCTCTAAGGCCCTCGGTGTCCAGCCGGAAATGGCTGGTCCAAGCCGCCTCCCTCTGCTCTCACAGAGCCTCCACCTCGCACCCAGCCATTTCTGTAGACCCAGCCCCGCTCACAGGGCGCAAAGCCACACACCCTGCAAGCAGCACCTCTGCCCGGGCCCCGGAGACAGGGGAGCACGGGGGAGCACCCCTCGGCTTGGAGGGACCCACAAGCAGACACGGAGCCTCGGACCAGGGAGCAGACACTCACCCGGCACCAACCCCTCAGGCCCCCACCTCGTAGGAACCAAACTCAATGGCTGAATTGCTGCCCCTGGGGGTGCACCACTCCCGGGGACCCCTCCCCCGGGCCCCCACAATTCCCTGAGACCTACCTGCAGGTGTTGAGCAGGGCCCCACAGCAGAGGTGGCGGGAGCATCCCCTCGAGGAGGAGGCGGGGTCAGGAGGCCTGGCCCAGGGGGAGCTGGTGAGGGCTGAGTGCGGGATGGGGTCAGGGGGTGCTTGTTAGATGGCTGGGTGCGGGGATGGCCCAGGAGGAGCTGGTGAGGCGGCTGATGAGTGCAGGAGGCGCTGAGCCCGCACACCTGTGGGAAGGAAATGAGGAACCCCATCTCCCTCCTGTCCCACCAAAGGGGGAGGAGAAACTGAGGGAGCGGGTGAAGGTCACCGGCCAGAGGCCCAGGCTCCGGCAGCACTGAGGCCTGTAGCAGGACCAGGGGCTGCTCCCCACACTCAGGGACCCCACAAACAGCCCGCCCAGCAGCGCCTCTTTCTTTTGTTTTTTAATACATTTTATTGATTTTTCACAGAGAGGAAGGGAGAGGGAGAGAGTCAGAAACATCGATGAGAGAGAGAGACATCGATCAGCCGTCTCCTGCACGCCCCCCACTGGGGATGTGCCTGCCACCAAGGTCCATGCCCTTGACCGGAATCGAACCTGGGACCTTTCAGTCCGCAGGCCGACGCTCTATCCACTGAGCCACACCGGTCAGGGCAGCAGAGCCTCTTACCCGCACCACGGGCCGGCCGTCCAAAAGGCGGTGTGGCCCCCGGCAGGCACAGCCCGCACTGTGCCCACACCGTGTCCCCAGCCACACCTGTGCATACAGGCCCATCAGTCGTCCTCAAACTTCCCCATCTTTTTTCTTTTTTTATAAATATATTTTATTGATATTTTTCTTGCAGAGAGGAAGGGAGAGGCATAGAGAGCTAGAAACATCGATGAGAGACATCAATCAGCCGCCTCCTGCACGCCCCCCACTGGGGATGTGCCCTCCACCAAGGTACACGCCCTTGACAGAATCAAACCCGGGACCCTTCAGTCCGCAGGCTGACGCTCTATCCACTGAGCCACACCGGTTTCGGCTATATTTTTTAATACATATTTTCATCGATTTCAGAGAGCAAGGGAGAGGGAGAGAGAGGAACATCGGTGAGAGAGGAGCATCGTTGATCCGCTGCCTCCCGGGCGGCCCCACACATGGGAGAAGGCGTCCTGACCGGGAATCGGCCCCTCCACCTCCTGGTTCCCGGGTCAAGGCCCAACAGCCGGGTGCCCACCTCCCTATTTACCGCCAAAGTGTCCTCTCAGCACAACGGGGCCGAGCAAAGGCCGTGCTAAGCAGACGGCCGCCCATCAGAAGCAGCTGTGTCAACAGCCGCCGCCCACCGCAGGGGAAGAGCAGGGGAAGCACTTTCCGTTCGGACGGCCAGCGAATGCCTCCTGTTCTTCCCAAAAAATGTGCAAGTTGCCCGTTCGCCACAGGGAAACCACACCGTTCCTTTCCCCCCTCCCCCTCCCACACTGGCTCTGGGGGAGCCACGTCCATGCAGCTGTGGGGGACCTCGTGGGCAGGAGTTGGCCGGGGCGTCCGACCTCCCAGCAAACCGCGACTTCTGCCTCCCCCCCCCCCCCAGCAGCAGCAGCCACGGGGGCTCCCAGCTGCGAACCAGCCAGACCCGGGGCCCGGAGGAGCTGCTGGGTCTGGGGTTCGCTTCCCACTCCTCTCCTGATAAGTTCATCCGGGGCTTTCCAATCAGGAGAGGGGAGCTCACGGCCTCAGCTTCTCACCGGACCGACCCCATCACAGACGCATTAGGAACTGCCTCTCTCTGACCTGCTTCCCCAGGCTAACAGCCTGCACCCCGTTTTAGAAGGGGCGGCCGCAGGACATAGCCACATGAAACCTATTTCCACCTCGCCTTACGCGACGGGTAGAATAACTGCCTGCCACAGGAGAAAATACCTCATATGTCAGTATTGTGGAGGATTGGGGAAAAAAACAAAGTTCCCTCTGGCTACTAAGGTATAATTCCCTCGATGAAGTAAATATCGAACCCAACAGGATTTAAGTTTGCCCTCCCTCCCAAGAAACTCGGAGCTAAGTCTTCTGCTCGGTCACTGCTGCGAGCCTGCCTCTAGCTAGGGCCTCCTCCCTCCTCCCTGATTCCAATATAAATTTGCCTTAGAAGCTGTAATTTTCAGAATTTCATCAAAGGTTTTAGCCAGCTTCAACTCATTTAATTCTAACAACTTAATAAAATCATTCTAATTCTAACAACTTAATAATAAAATCATTCTAATACCACTCTAAGCACTATTTTCATTCTTTTTGCAAAAAGATGAACAATGTGGTTGAAGGAAAGAGACCCAGAAGTGTAAGATTACTTGGAGTATTTGTGTTTCCATTGACTTGAAAGCCCAAGACTCGGGGATGTTTTAACAGACTCAGAGGTGTCTTTTGATTCCAGGGAAATGATTGGTTGAATCTAAACTCACGCTGCCAAACATAGCTCAGACGGTGGACCCCAGAATTACAAGGCACAAAGATACCCTTGCCCAAGGTTCCCCTAAACCAGCAGTTTTCAACCTGTGGGTCGCAACCCCTTTGGGGGTCAAACGACCCTTTCCCAGGGGTCGCCTAAGGCCATCAGAAAATGCAGATATTTACATCACGATGCATCACAGGAGCAACATCTCATGATTGGGGGTCACCACCCCAGGAGGAACCGTATGCCAGGGTCGCGGCCGTAGGAAGGTTGAGAACCGCTGCCCTAAGCAACCTCTGGCTCCCAGGCTGGTTCCTGCTGGGCACCAGCAACGTCCCCAGGAAGGAAAGGTCGGTTCCCCAAACGGCAACGAATTGACGAAACTGGCCAGGGTGCGGGAGCCCGCGAGGTCACCTCAGCCCAGCAGATCGCTGTCCCCATCATCGCTGTGTCTCTGCTTTAAAGAAATCTCATTTCCGACCTGCTCTCCTGCCGACCGAACACCAGAGAAAAGGGACATCAGACACCTCTTGGCTTTCCCGGCCGTCTTTCTCTTCGCTGCCACCACGAGCTCACGCACAGCTGACGGTTCCGTAGGCGCCGGCCTCACCCTCCCCGGACCCTGTTTCCCATGTCCTTCCGTTTCTAGCCCCTTCTTCTCAACGGGCCCTCTAGCCCGGCCGGCGTGGCTCACTGGCTGCATGTCAACCCATGAACCAGGAGGCCACGGTGTGAATCCCATTGGGTTCTGGTTGGGTCACTCATTCGTTCCGCAGATGCCAGCAGCAGAGAATTGTCCAGATGTCTGTCTGTGGGCTCCTGTCCCAACCTGTCTGTGAGGCGTGCAGGAGGCAGCTGATCCACGATTCTCTCTCATCATTGATGCTTCTATCTCTCCCTGAAATAAATAAATAAATGTGTGTGTGTGTGTATGTGTATGTGTGTATATGTATGTGTGTATGTGTATGTGTGTGAGGCAGCCGATCCACGATTCTCTCTCGTCATTAATGCTTCTATCTCTCCCTGAAATAAATAAATAAATAAATAAGTGTGTGTGTGTGTGTATGTGTATATGTGTATGTGTGTGAGGCAGCCGATCCACGATTCTCTCTCGTCATTGATGCTTCTATCTCTCCCTGAAATAAATAAATAAATAAATGTGTGTGTGTGTATGTATGTGTATGTGTGTGTGTATATGGATATGTATGTGTATGTATATATGTGTATGTGTATATGTGTATATATAATCTATAAATAAATCTATGACTACATCTATTTTTAAGTGACTTCTATTGGGATGTTAGAGGAAGCTGGACAGAGACCACTGAGCCGCACGGCCTCCCAGCCTGGTCCTCTCTGCCCGGTTCCAGGGCCATTTTCCCCGGGCTCCCAGCTGTGGCTTCCGTGGCCAATGGTTCCCACTGTCCGTCGTTCCAGATGTTTGCTGGTTGCCAGCTCTGTGAGGTCAGAGGCTGTGTCGCCACAGACAGGTTGGGACAGGAGCCCACAGACAGACACCTGGGACAATTCCCCGCTGGCACCTGCGGAACGAATGAGTGGCCCAACCAGAACTTCCCGATAAATCCCCCTGTGAAGCGTCCGCTTCCACGTAGACGGGTGACACTGCGGGGGAATCACGCTCTTTGGTGGACATGACCACCTGTCTGCCTGCTGGCATGGCCACCTGGTGTCCCCACGGGAGTCTCCCAGCCAGACGCCACCTCCGTGGACGGACGGAACCCCTTCCGGGAATAAGGCACGTGCTCCCAGCCAGCGCACCTCCAGGCTCACAGACGGAGCGGGGACCGAGGGTGACAGAGACGCCACCCATTCCTTGTGCCGATGAACCGCTAACTGTGGCCGTTTATGGCCCAAACTCAGAACCTCAGCTTTGGGGGGGGGGTGCTCTGGGGAGGCCAGGTCCCCCCGACCGCACAGCGAACCGTTATCTCCTCCCCAGAAGGCGGCCCGGGCAGTCCCTGTCGCCCTGATCCCACCGACGCTGGACCCTGCGGATTTCCTAGGTGTCGCCGCTCCTGCAGGGACGGCCACAGCCAGGCCCGGGGCGGCCGGAATCGGCCCCGAGAGGACCCGCTGCGTTCTCCGCCCGGAGCCACGGCCTTTCTGCTGAGTCACCAGCCTGGCAGGCCTCGCCTGGGCTCCGGCCGAACCGTGTTTACATTCTCACCAAAATAGAAACCGCGCCGTAATCAGTTCTCGCGGCAGGAAGAGCGCCGCTCTGCCCTCGGGAGAGGATGTTGTTCGTGGGAACAAGGGCCAGCGAGAGCCCGGCTGATCCACGCTCTCAGGCCGGGCGGGGAAGGAATGCGCATTGTCCCCAAGTTTCACCACCTCTCGTTGCCTGACTCAGTTCACCACACGTCGGAGACAGAGCACCTGATTCTCAAAACTTTTTAAAAATATATATATATTTTTACTGATTTCAGAAAGGAAAGGAGAGGGAGAGAGAGGTAGAGGTAGAGAAAGAGAGAGAGAGAGAGAGAGAGAGAGAGAGAGAGAGAGAGAGAGAGAGAGAGAGAGAAACATCAATGATGAGAGAGAACCATTGACCACACCCCACACAGGGGATGGAGCCCGCCACCGGGGCAGGTGCCCTGACCCTGAATCGAACTGCGACCTCCTGGTTCATAGGTTGACGCTCCACCACTGAGCTATGCCAGCCCGGGGATGCTGAAACCTCTTCCCAACGAAAAAAATAACCATCTTAGCCTCCAGCTTTAAAAATCCAGGTGGCCCTTCAAACAGTTTTACAATGAGTCAACGGCAGCCTATGAATCCTATCCAGCATCTTCACACCGTCCACGGTGACCCTGAGGCTGAGGCCAGCACGTCTCCACCCCAGAGCCCAGAACCCTCCGGTCGGTTCTCAGGTCCTGGGTCAGGCCCGACTCCAGGACAGCGAGGTGGCGCATGGGTGGGTGGTTTGGTGCAGTGGCCAGCCGTGCCCCCAGGGAATGAGCCGTGGGAGGAAGAAGTGCGGAGGGTGAGGAGAAAGGAACCATGGCAGCGGGCAGTCTTGTGTTGGACCACAGACCAGGTTAGGTCAGTGACCCACGGAGACACCGGGACAATCACCTGTCGGCATTCTGGACCTGTTCCAGCAACGTGGCCCAGGAGGGCCAGGCCGGTCATGGGTTGTTTGGCTGATGACTTTGAGCAAAATAATCTCTTTCCTCACCTCATACCTCTCTCCCATGCGTGTTATCCAGTGTCACGGTCTCTGTCCTGGCTTCTCCAGGCACGCACGCATGTCTTGTAATAACTGACATCACCAAGCATTTGTGGTGGCACAAAGCAATGTGCGAACGTATCGATAAATCAACCAATAAGGGAGTGCTTACAAGACTTGCAGTTGGGCATAAAAAGGCACAGAGCACGTATAACTTAGATGTACAGTGGTACCTCAAGATATGAGTGAGTGCCCTAACATATGAGATTCTTGAGATACGAGCCTTCGAGCGAGCGTTTTTTGCTTTGAAATACGAGCAACAGTTGAGATAGGAGTCATCCCGCGGATCAGCCGGCTGCGCACGACCCACCAGTTTACCGCGAAGCGAGCGTCGCGTAGTTCCCCATGCCTCAAGGTTACGGAACAAATTAAACTCGTAACTCGAGGTACCACTGTAGTTCAGTCTGTGCTATTTGGATCACGGAGAATCTACCATACACGGGGCTGTTGGCGACTCCTAAGTGCACGCACTCCAGGAAAACACCGATTCATCAAAAGAAAGTGCCAGGCCCTGTTTTTTTCACTCGGAATTTGCTGCTTTTTAAGTAAAACGGTGCTGCTCAGCGTTTTAAACTGCCTGGCGTGGGGCTAGTTCTGCTTCCTCGTCTTCGCTAATTGCTGTGTCCCCGCAGGCAAGTCACCCGCCGCTGCCTGGGTTCCGGGGCCGGTCACCGCCAGGCGGAGCGGTGCTTCCCCCCGAGCCACTTTCTGTTCCGGGTCCTCCCCGCGAGGCCAGCCGACTCAGCGGCTCCCACCCTCGCTGCGCACCAAGCATTTCTCAGAAATAAAATTAATTCCCCTGTACCCTCTCCCCATCCCTGCCCCCAGGCACCACACTCTGGTCCAGGGGGGGAAAATAAAATAATAAAACAAAGCATAAAAATGTCCAGTGGCTTCTATTCTTCCTAGAACATGGCAAGCCAGATGATACCATTTCATCTTCTGGCAGCGTTTCACAGACGCCATGCACCCTGCCACCCAAACCTGTCACATCGCCCCCGGCAGAGAGGCATCCAGCTGCCCGCACAGGTGCATCCCTGGGGCCCAGAGGGGTCCGAGCGGGAGGAAGAGAGTGGACCTTGGTCACCGCTGACACGTGAGGGTACAGGATCGGCTGGCTCGGGAGCGAACACGGGGAATGAAGGATGCCAGGCTAATCCCGAGGGAACCAAAAGATTGAAGGGTCGGGGTGAAGAAGCAGAAAGAGCGAGAGAGCCCGGGCCGGTGTGGCTCAGTGGACAGAGCGTCGGTCTGTGGGCTGAAGGGTCCCAGGTTCGATTCTGGGCAAGGGCATGTACCTTGGTGGCGGGCACATCCCCAGTGGGGGGCGTGCAGGAGGCGGCTGGTCAATGTCTCTCTCTCATTGATGTTTCTGGCTCTCTATCCCTCTCCCTTCCTCTCGGTAAAAAATCAATAAAATATGTTTAAAAAATAAATAAAAGAAAAAAGAGCGAGAGAAGCCGAGGAGGAGCCGTGAGAAGGCAGGAAGAGAACGGAATTAGCAAACTATTGATCGGCAGTCCTGCTGCGGCCCAGAAGCCAGAGGCGGCGAGGCCTGAGACCCAGCCCGAGTCCGACCTCAGCGAGTCCGCCAGCGGCTCGCTAAGGGGCCCTGGAGCGGGAGCCGATTTGCAAAGAAAACCTGGGCGCGGGTCACAGGGATGCGGGTGCCATCAGCTGCAGTTGGCAGTGGAGGCAAAATCCAGAGAGGATTCTCTTAGTCTCTGTGGCTTGTTTTTCAGGAGGAAGAGACACAGGAACCGTTTAACACAAAGTCCTAGCGGGGGAGTGGGTGACGTCACTCATTTGGAAGAAGAGAGCAGGGACGGGAGAGGGGTTTATTTTAAGACGAGAGGTAACGCCATCGCTCTGTCTGAGAAGATGAGCAGGATGAGGAGGTGCAGGGAAACGTTGGGGGTCTTCCCAGGTGAGAGAGAGAGAGAGAGGGTCGGAAGCACCTCAGTTCTCCCGGCCACGCGGCGAGGCTGGCGTGTGTGAAATCAGCGCATTCGAGAAACTCAGGGTGAGGGGTCAAAGCCAGATGCAGGGCTGATGCCAGGCAGTCAGGCCACCCTGCCTCTACCCTCCCCACCTGCCAGTCCCCCTCTCTCCCCCCACCCCCCGTAGCCTTTCTTTTCTTTCTTTTTTTAAATATATTTTTATTCATTTGAGAGAGAGAGAGAGAGAGAGAGAGAGAGAGAGAGAGAAACATCCATGATGAGAGAGAATCATGGATGGGCTGCCTCCTGCACGCCCCACACTGGGGATCGAGCTGGAAACCTGGGCCTGTGCCCTGACCGGGAATCAAACCGGTGACCTCCTGGTTCCTGGGTCAACACTCAACCGCTGAGCCACGCCTGGCTAGGCCCCCTGCAGCCTTTCCCCCGCCACACCTAGTCCTCGCAAAAGCCCAACTCAAGTCGTGCCGTTTAGAAAAATCACAGTTGAGCCCAGCCTGTGTGGCTCAGGGGTTGAGCATCGACCCGTGAACCAGGAGGTCCCGGTTCGATACTGGTCAGGGCACAGGCTCGGGTTGGGGGCTCCATCCCCAGGGTGGGACGTGCAGGAGGCAGCTGGTTCATGAATCGATCTCATCATGGATGCTTCTCTGTCTCTCTTGCTCCCTCTCTGAAATCAATAAAAAATAGATATTTTAAGAGACCGCAGTTGAGAAATGTGTCTGTGGTCTTTCTAAGGACGGCGACCGGGGAGTGTCGTGCTTGCAGCTCCCGCTGTCCCGGGTCCGCGGCCAGTTGTGCTCCGGTCACAAGCCTGCAATCTCTTCTCAGAACTGCGGGCACCCAGCCCTCTGGGCAAGCGCTGACAGCGGGCAGAGCCCTGGGGTTTGACCCAGTTACTAATCTCCACTTGCAGTTTTGAAAAAACAAACAAATTGGAATCAAACTTCTGTATCCTAGCACTGCCCTCTTCGTGGCAACAGATGGAAAATCATTCTGAAACAACTTTTACTCCTGAGAGAAATGAACAATTGTTTTTAAGTAACCTCTCCCCTGTCCGCCCCCCACACAACGTGACCTTCAAAAGGACCAAGTTCTCCTCAATCCAATCTTTTCTCTAAGTGAAAATTGGAGGTAATTTAGAAACGAGCAAATTTAAACTTTTCCTTTGGCACACGTCTTTAAAGAAGAAAATCAATGGCCCTCGCAGGTGTGGCTCAGGGGATAGAGCGTCGGCCGGAGGACTGAAGGGTCCCGGGTTCAATTCTAGCGAAAGGCACATTACCCAGGCCGTGGGCTCCATCCCCAGGAGAGGGCATGCAGGAGGCAGCCGAGCAATGGTTCTCTCTCATCACTGACGTTTCTCTCTCTCTCTCTCCCTTCCCCTCTGAAATCAACAAATATATATATATATATTTTTAAATGAGAATAATCAATAGAGTAAACACAGTGGGCCAGTAAACACAGTTGACCATGGTAGCTGGTGAAGCAGGTCCCGGTCCCTCAAGAAAACAATAAAATTACATTTCGGGGACCCTCCCCCGCCCCCCACGTGGGAGTCCATTCTGTGGGTCTCTTTCCCTCTCCCCACGTGGGAGTCTGCAGTTGTTCTTCAATAAATTCCCACCTTTGCTATAATAAAAAATAACAACAATAAAATAAAATCACATTCCTGCTCAGATATCGTATGAATGCAGGCAGCTCACAAATTCTAATCAGTCACGGTCACCGTGACTCAGTGTCTCATGAAAGTTCTGTCCGTTTTCCTTTCGGCTCTTGAAGTGTAAGTGACTTATTCCTGCGAAATTCCCGGGAGAAGAAGGTCAGTGTTGGGAGAGCCTTCTCTCTGCTCAGCGCGGAGGCGGCGTTCCGGGAGGGACAGTGCGAGCCGCCGTGGCAGCCCCCGCCCGACGCCGGTTAAATCGCCAGAACCCGCTCGCCCGCCCGTGCGCGCCTCGTCCCGACAGGCCGTCCGCAGAAGCCCGAAACCACACCCGCTCCCGAACACGCGGACACGGCGCGGGTACGTTCTGCGTGAGTTCTGAGTGGGTATCTGCTGGTTGTTGACTGACATACGTGGCTGTTGAGGGGAACGTGACCACACGGTGACCTTGAGGGACACGATCTTCACTTTCCCTGCTTTCCCTCCGAGCACTCGCCTGACAGGGACCTCCAGAGCGTCATTCCCGGACCCTGAGCTACCTCACCTTTGTAAGACGGGCCGCTGCCCATAATCCGCTCCTCCCGCTACAGCCATATGCAGGCTGCAGCCATGTTCATGCTACAGCCGTATTCATGCTACAGCCATGTTCATGCTACAGCCATAGTCATGTGACAGCCATATTTATGCTAAGCCATATTTATGCTAAACCATATTCATGCTACAGCCATATGCATGCTGCAGCCATGTTTATGCAACAGCCATGTACATGCTACAACCATGTTCATGCTACAGCCATGTTCATGCTGCCGCCATAGTCATGTGACAGCCATATTCATGCTAAACCATATTCACACTACAGCCATATTCATGCTTCAACCGTAATCATGCAAAACAAGTGTATTCACGCTGTCATCGTATTCATGCCACAATCACATTCATGCTACAACGTAGACGACCACCTGTCCTTTCTAGCCAGGCCGCATGCTGGGCGTGATGATCCAGAAACGCACTTTGCCTTAAAGGAGTTCACATCGGGGAGGTGCCATCAGGAATCAGAGGCGACGGCAGAGAGAGTCGATGAGAGGACAGCTGGGGGCCATGAGCAAAACGTCTGTGTATGACACACAGCTGGTGAGTGTGGGCCAGTCACATAGAACTAGTAAGTACAGACCAGACACACACAGCTGGTGAGAGTGGGCCAGTCACACACAGCTGGTGAGAGTGGACCAGTTACACACAGCTGGTGAGAGTGGGTCAGTCACACACAGCTGGTGAGAGAGGGCCAGTCCCATGAACTGGTAAGTACAGACCAGTCACACACAGCTGGTGAGAGAGGGCCAGTGCCATGAACTGGTAACCAGAGTGAAGCTCAGTGCCATCCCACAGCCCGCGCTCTCCCTCTGCCCGTCCACCTTTATTCCTCCCCCGGCTTCTCTACGGAAACACCCTGTGGGCATCTGGTCTACCAGCCACCAAACGTCTGCTCGGGGAGAGTAAGTCCTGCCTCTTCGCTCACAGGCAAACAGCCCGGAGGTGCCTGTGGTGTCACCGCCTGCGACCAGGGTCTGCAGGAGGAGGAGGCAGCCCGCACCTGCCACAGCCACACCCACAGGCCCGCCAGCTGTGTCCAGTCTCTCCACACACACAGTTGTTTGTCTGTAGAAACAAAAAAGCATCCCGGCCGCCCATCGGCTGCTGCAGCCTCTCTGCATCTCCTGCCAAGCGGCCTGGAAACTGGAAAAACGCCCCGAGAGCCGGGGACAGCCGCCGCCGACCCGCCGTGCTCCTGGGGCATCACATCTGTCTCCGCCCCTCGCACGCTCCCAGCCACACCTCTGCTTGAATCCGTTTTTCATATTTTGAGGATTTACTAACCCCCTCGGGCCCCATCACCGGAAAAACAAAGGAGCTGCAGACATGCGTGGACGACTCACAGCAGCCTCCCGGGCATGACAGGGCCCTGGGGCGGTGAGGGGTCCAGGGCCTTAAACGTGGGACCCCTGTTCTATAGCAACTACCCAAAAGCCAGAGAGAGGGGTCCCCCGTCCTGGCCCGCGCCCAGGGCAGCCCCTGGCTCTCCTCTCACCCCCTCCCGGCGTCTGCCTGATTGTGGCCGTTCCTCTCCGAGGCCAATTCTGTGATCTCATCCTCAGCGCGGGGCAGGTCAGAACCGGCCGGCCAGCGCGGAGGATGTGAAACATGTGGGAGCCACATGACGGGGGGCTAGGTCCTGGTTGCCAACTTCCTCGTACTGGGTAGCCGTGACCTGAGAAAACCCCAGTCTCTTCTCAGGTCTACCCCCCTCCCCTCCGCACCCCCACTTCTAAATAAAGCTCAGTGGTTACCCAATCACCATCTCTCTGCTTTAAAGCAGCCGTTCTCAACCTTCCTAATGCTGGGACCCTTTAAGACAGCTCCTCATGTTGTGGTGACCCCCAACCATAAAATTATTTTCGTTGCTACCTCCAGTAATTTTGCTACTGTTGTGAAACGTAATGGAAATATCTGTGTTTTCCAATGGTCTTAGGCGACCCCTGTGATGGGGTCGATGGACCCCCAAAGGGGTCGCGACCCACAGGTTGAGAACCACTGGTTTAAAGGGTTCTCACAGCCAGTAACTTTGCAAATGCATGTTGGCTCTTCTTTAGATGGTTTCATTATTTGTTTTAAAATTAAAATGTGTATGTATGTTTTTATGGATTTCAGAGAGGCAGGGAGAGGGAGAGAGAGAGGGAAACATCCATGATGATAGAGAACCACTGATGGGCTGCCTCTGGCTCGCCCCACCCTGAGGATGGAGCCTGCAGCCCGGGCCTAGGTTCTGACCGGGAATCGAACCCTGACCTGGCTAATAGGCCGACACTCAATCACGGAGCCGTGCCAGCTGGGCTACAATAACAATTTTTAAGCTGCCAGGGTGACTTTCACCTCCAGCATCCTAGGCCGTGGTGGACAAGTTCACCTTCACCCGCTCATGGAAGTGGCAGAGCTCATAAACCAGCGGTTCTCAACCTGTGGGTCGCAACCCCTTTGGGGGTCGAACGGCCCTTTCTTTCACAGGGGTCGCCTAAGACCATCGGAAAATGCAGATATTTACATCACGATGCATCACAGTAGCAACATTTCATGGTTGGGGGTCACCACCCCATGAGGAACCGTAGGCAAGGGTCGCGGCCTCAGGAAGGTTGAGAACAACTGTCGTAAACGAAGCCACATCCCCGCTGGGGGTGGTCATCTCAATGCTAAAGGGCCAGCGCTGTGGCAAAGGGTGGACAGATGTGAGTAAGAGAACCCCACGCGGTCTGCAGTCCCGGGGGTCACAGGTACTTCCACGCCCCTCCCGGGACCGCTCATTTCTCAGGGAGCAAAGGAGGAGGAGCTGGGTCTGACGTCTCCTCGGCTTTTCTGAGGTTGTGAGGAGAAGCAGGGCCTGCAGCCTCAGCGCCAAGACCAACGGGAGCATCCGGGTTCCTCCCGGGGCCCGAGACTCCACGCGGGACGTGTGAGGCCGGAACCTAGGCCCCGTGGCGGGCTCCATCCTCAGTGAGGGGCGTGCCAGAGGCAGCCAATCAGTGGTTCTCTGTCATCACGGATGTTTCCATCTCATTTTTAAAAATATATATTTTATTGATTTTTCACAGAGAGGAAGGGAAAGAGATAGAAAACCAGAAACATCGATTAGAGACACGGGGACGGGGCCTCCTGCTCATGCCCACGGTCATGGTCACTCAGTCACGTGCTGCCGAACCCCTGCACGGCCTCATTCTCCCCCTCTTTGCCTCTCAGCACGCCTTCCCCAGCCACACGCACCTTGCAGCGTCAGCTTTCCTGATGCGCTCTCTCTCTCTCTCTCTCTCTCTCTATTTCTCTCTCTCAGCACCTCCTCCATTCCTGAGGACCGTCTTCTCCCAGAGAATGTCTCCCAGAGGGTGTCAGCAAAGGTCCCAGTTATTCCCTTTCCCCTCTAACTGTCTTTCCCCACCTTTTCCCCTTTTTACTTGTTTCTTTTCATGTTTTTATGGACGTCAGAGAGGAAGGGAGAGGGAGAGAGAGAGAGGAACATCAGTGATGAGAGAGAACCATGGACCGGCTGCCTCCTGCACGCCCCCTCCTGGGGATGGAGCCCACCACCAGGGCCTGTGCCCTTGACCGGGCAGGAACTGGTGACCTCCTGGTCCATGGTCAGTGCTCAGCCTCGGAGCAGGCCGTCCACCTTGGAGAAGTCACCTCCACTTTGGAGCACTCCGAGCCCCATCCCCGAGGCCCCCCCTCCCTGAACCCTCCCTTCCCACCAGCTCTGCCCCTGCATCGCCCCCGCCCTTGGCCCCCGATCCTCTCGCCGCCTCCCCGCGCGCTCAGCACTTTCCAGCAGCGGCGAGCCCATTAGTGGTCGCTTTCTTCTCCGTTTCCGTTCCCTCCCCGCCAGGAAAAGCGCACCTCGGGCTGGAATGCCTCTGATCCCGGGGTCTGGGCATGGCCTCCCAGAGAGAGGGCGGGGGGGAGGGCTTGTGGCCAGGGTGCCGGGGCCAAACCTGGGAGCAGTGGGGCACCCTGCCCCCCTCTTTACCCTCTCCCTCCCGCATAGGAGATGTTGTCAGAACAGACACCGGGAAACAGCAAAACACAAGCCCCAGAGGGTTTCCTTCCTCAAACCGCGGGCCCGGGCACCTGGGGGCTGAGGGCAGGCCAGCTGAGCTGGCAGAAAGGGAGTCTGGGTGCCTGTCACCCGAGGTCTCCATGTTCCCCAGGCAAACAACCAGCGAAGCCCCCAGGTCAGGGGGGTCCAGCTGTGAGATAAAGGTCTGAGTGTGTCCCCGCTACCCCCCAACACCGGCCAGGGGAAGGGTCCATCCTCCAGACATTCCCGTAACGCGGGCAGACGCTCCACGAGCAGAGCACCCGGCAGGTCATCCAGGAGATAAAACGAAGCAGAGTCTCTCCGTCAAAAGTTATTTTCTTTGCCGAAGCCGGTGTGGCTCAGTGGATGGAGCGTCGGCCTGCGGACTGAAAGGTCCCAGGTTTGATTAAGCAAAGATACATATGATAGACAAAATTTTAAAAAAATTGATCCATGAGGGGGGAAAAATAACGGACAGACTGGCCTTCGTCAAAATTATAAACTTGTGCTGTTTGAAAGGAAGTGAAGAGACAGGAGGTAGAGTGGAAAAAAATATTTGTAAAACACATACAGTGGTACCTCGAGATACGAGTTTAATTCATTCCGTAACCTTGAGGCGTGGGAAACTAGGAGACGCTTGAGTCGCGGTAAACGGGTGGGTCGTGTGCAGCCGGCCGATCCTCGCGATGACGCCTATCTCAACTGTTGCTCGTATTTCAAAGCAAAAATCGCTCGCTCAACGGCTCGTATCTCAAAAATCTCGTATGTTAGGGCACTCGTATCTCGAGGTGCCACTGTATCTGTAAATAGAGCGTCGGCCTGAAGACTGAAGGGTCCCGGGTTCGATTCCGGTCAAGGGCATGTACCTTGGTGGTGGGCACATCCCCAGTGCAGGGTGTGCAGGAGGCAGCTGATCGATGTCTCTCTCTCATCGATGTTTCTGACTCTCTATCCCTCTCCCTTCCTCTCTGTAAAAAAATCAATAAAATATATATATTTTTTAAAAGTATTTTCGTTATTTTTCTTTTTTTCTGAATTCACGAATGCCAACTGGTGGTTCTGGACCAGGATTTTACCCTCGTGACGAGGCTGCAGCCTCCTCAGAACTCTCCCCCGGACTCTCCGCGGCTGAACTCCCATGCACACAGGAACCCGGGAAGTAGAAGCACACAGAGGCTGCCAAGACCAAAAGCGGGAAGGCCTTGACCTTTGCTCTAGTTCTCAGTCTAGGAATCCGTGTTGGTGCCGCGCTCTGCAAGCCACAGTGTTTGTGGAGGCTGAGAGCGGCCACAGAGCAGCAGTGCTCTCTGAAAGGACGGGTTTGCGCTTATTCCGGGAAACGGGGCCGAATCCCTGTGCCCGGGACTGAGGCACTCAGACATATGAGGTCTGGGGAGACCCGTGGCCTGGGGTATTTTTCTTTCTTTTTCTTTTTAAATATATTTTTTTATTGATTTTTCACAGAGAGGAAGGGAGAGGGACAGAGAGCTAGAAACATCGATGAGAGAGAGACATTGATCAGCCGCCTCCTGCACGCTCCCCACTGGGGATGTGCCCGCCACCAAGGCCCATGCCCCCTGACCGGAATCGAACCTGGGACCCTTCAGGCCACAGGATTACGCTCTATCCACTGAGCCACACTAGTTTCGGCCCGAGGTATTTTTCACACCATCAGCTGTTGGCTTCCCTGTTATCCAGTTTGCAGACCGGTGTATTGGGATTCTTCTCTGGAGAGAAAAAAACAACCAAAAACAAAAACAAAAAAACAGCCACATAGGAATAGTAAGCAAATCCCGTGACTGTCTGATAGTCGCAGCACTTAAGGCAGGCCCACATGTTCCGTTAATTATGTGTGTCTGCCTTTTCTCCTCGTGACCAGCTCCCCGGCCAGCCCCCACCCCCACCCCCACCCCCTCTCCCCGGTGCACTGGTGCACACTGGCTGGAAATGCTGAGTCACGGGAGGTGAGGCGTTAAGCAATCGCCCGCTGAGAATTACCTAAGGGAGAGAGCTGGGTGGTGAGAGCTGAGTAATGACCAAGGTGGAAGTTGGTCCATGACCAAATGGCCACCTTCCCCTTGAGCTGAGTTCCTGTAAGTTCTGCATAAGGAACCCGGCCAGGGCTGCTCAGTGGTGGAGCTGGTGGAGCGCTGACGTAGGAACCGGGAGGTCACGGTTGAATTCCTGGTCAGGGCACATACCTGGGTGTCAGGCTTGATCCCCAGGAGAAGGGGCCTGCAGGAGGCAGCTGGTCAATGATTCTCTCTCATCACGGATGTTTCTTTCTCTCTCCCTCTCCCTTCCTCCCTGAAATCAATAGTGTGTGTGTGTGTGTGTGTGTGTGTGAATTTTAAAGACTACGTGAGGAAACAATTGGCCTCACAAAAATAGAGATTTCCTGACGAAACCGGTGTGGCTCAGTGGATAGAGCGTTGGCCTGTGGACTGAAGGGTCCCAGGTTTGATCCTGGTCAGGGGCATGTACCTTGGTGGTGGGCACATCCCCAGTGGGGGGCGTGCAGGAGGCAGCTGGTCGATGTCTCTCTCTCATCGATGTTTCTAACTCTCTATTCCTCTCTGTAAAAAAAAAAAAAAAAAAAAAATAGAGCTTTCCTGCCACATGAGACACATGAGACCAGGCCTCACCGCTCACAGAAGGTTGGAAAATGTTAGAAGGCCATGGCCAGCAAGACAACTTTCCTGAAAGGGTGCCCTGCTTTCTCGGGGTCACCGTAAGAACAGGGGCTGACTTTCAGCACAGTCATCAGTGCCACTTCAGCTGCCGGAGACCAAAATCGCCTCGTAGCCACAATATTTTGGAGCACGCAGCAGAAAACGCTGGGCAGACCCACTTTCCTCACGAACTGGGTAGCCACAAAACCATCCTTCGAATCTCAGCGCACCCTCCCAGGACACTGATACTCAAAATAGGAATAGTTGTTCAAAAGCATTAAAAAAACACCGCAACCAGTTTTATATGTCCTTACGGCTTTCTTGGTTTCTTTTGCTCACTGTATCTTGCTGTTCTCTTTTCTTTAAAGTATCTCTTCATGCCCTGACTGGTTTGACTCGGTGGATAGAGCGTCGGCCTGCAGACCGAAGGGTCCCAGGTTCCATTCCGGTCAAGGGCATGGACCTTGGTGGCGGGCACATCCCCGGTAGGAGGTGTGCAGGAGGCAGCTGGTCGATGTTTCTCTCTCATCGATGTTTCTACCTCTCTATTCCTCTCCTTTCTTCTCTGTAAAAAACAATCAATAAAAAAATATTTTTAAATATGTATGTTTTCATTTCAGAGAAGAAGGAGGAAAAGAAAATAACAGAAACATCAATGATGAGAGAGAATCATCAACCAGCTGCCTCCTGCCCGCCCCACACTGAGGATCGAGCCTGCCACCTGGGCCTGTGCCCTGACCAAGGAGTTGAACTGTGTCCATGTTCATGCTGTGACACAGCAGCGGAGCCGAGAGCAAACCCAAGTCCCAGCGTCTGACACGGAGCGTTTCTCTCTTCCGGAGGTTAAACAAAAGGCTAGAGCCACCGAGGAGTGGAAGGCAGACAGAGGCTGGTGGTCTAATGCCAGTGCCATTAGA
The DNA here is from genome assembly GCA_004026805.1 of Lasiurus borealis. Lineage (NCBI taxonomy): Eukaryota > Metazoa > Chordata > Mammalia > Chiroptera > Vespertilionidae > Lasiurus > Lasiurus borealis. The sequence continues at coordinate 3,765 of PVJN01022557.1, read as the reverse complement.
GGTGCCATTGTTTACGGTGGGACACAGACTGCAGACTGAGAATTAAGGCTGAGCTGTAGCTGCTACCGCACCAAGCATCTCCTCCCTCCCGATGCGAACCACCAGGAGCTCACGGCCTGGTACCTCTGCTCCACTGCAAGGAGCATGCATGTTTTTTATCCTCATGGAGGTATATCCATTGTTTCTAGAGGAAGGGAGGAAAGAAAGTGGTAGAGAGACACAGACAGAGAGAGAGACAGAGAGAGAGAGAGAGAGAGGACATTAATCGGTCACCTCCTGTACTCACCTGGGCCAGGGATTGAAACCACAAGCTAGGTGTGTGCCCTGACCAAAAATCGAACCTGCAGCCTTTTGGTGTATGAGACAAAGCTCGAACCAGCTGAGCCACCCGCCACGGCCGGGCTTGCATTTTGCCAGCAGCCAGGCCAGCCGGGCTCATGTCCCTGCTCTGCCATCGACTGGCTGTGCGACGTGAGTGCCAACGCTTCTGTGTGTCTCTCTGTAAAGTCTAACCATAATGCCTTTCCAGCGCATGAAGCTCGGGTCGGTCAGCATTCATGGGCGCGACACCATAACGCCCGGCACACAGGGGCACCTATGTGCTTGCCGTCTCTATTCCGCTGAACCATCACATAGGCTAGAGCGCCACAGACGCGAGCTGCGTGGATGCAGTGATACATCTGCCCGGACAACTCATTCTCAACACGGCCCGGAGGACCCAGGAGGGGCAAGAGTCTGTTTTGTAACCTGTTTTCTATCTTCCAGAGCCCCGGCTCTTAACCTTCCTCATGCCGTGACCCTTTAATCCGGCTCCTCACACAGTGGTGACCCCCAATCATCAGATTATTGTCGTTGCTACTTCCTCACTGTCCTTTTGCTGCTGTTAATGAATCGTCATGTAAATATCTGTGTTTTCTGATGGTCTTAGGCGACCCACAGGTTGAAAACCGCTGCTGGAGAGCCTAAGACCATCAGAAAAGACAGATACAGTGGTACCTCGAGATACGAGCGCCCTAACATACGAGATTTTTGAGATATGACCCATCAAGCGAGCGATTTTTGCTTTGAAATACGAGCAACAGTTGAGATAGGAGTCATCGCGCGGATCGGCTGGCTGCACACGACCCACCAGTTTACCACGACTCGAGCGTCTCAGAGTTTCCCACGCCTCAAGGTGACGGAACGAATTAAACTCGTATCTCGAGGTACCACTGTATTTACATGATGATCCATTAACAGTAGCAAAATGACAGTGAGGAAGTGGCAACGACAATAATTTGATGGCTGGGGGTCACCACCACATGAGGAGCTGGATGAAAGGGTCGCGCGGCATGAGGAGGGCTGAGAGCCACTGGTCTGGGGTTTAGACTGACTCGCTGGTTCCTGGAACAGTGAAGACAGAGAGTCACAGCTCAGAGACCAAAGACCAGGTCATCAGGTGGGGTCAGTCCTTAGCCAGCGGGCCGGGCAGAGAGCCGGTCAGTGGGGCAGCAGCGTCTGTCTGAGACATCGCTGCCCTGGACGGTAAGATCGTCCACGTCCACGCGGCGAGGAGAGCCAGCAGCCTCCACCCCCTGCCCCATGCGGCCCGTCTGTCTGTGCCGGGAGCTGAGGGGCACCTCCTCATAATGATTAACAGCCGGGCCTGGCCCGGAGGTATTTTTAGCGCATTCCACAGTGAACACAGGACCCACGAGTCAGCACTTTCCCCCCGCCCCACCCCACCCCCACCCCCGCCTGCTCTTTAAAGGAAGAAACCGTAAAGATTTGCCTGAAGTCACCCTGGGCCGGGCCCCAAACCCCACGTGACGGGGCTGCTGGGGGGGGGGGGGGGAGGAGGGGAGAAGGACAAGGTCCCGGCAGGACAAGCCGTAAACAGGCGCGTGGGAAACGCGAACCATGGCTCACGGTTGCTCCCTTCCTTCCCCAAAATGCGCCCCTTCTCCACCGCGGGCGCTCGGAGACAGCCGGGCAGAGACGGGGGACCAAGCTCCCCGCGTCCTTCTCCTCTTCCTCTCACAAACAGCTTTACTTATTGTTTTTATTGTTAAATATTTGTGTTGATGTCAGAGAGGAAGGGACAGGGAGGGAGAGAGAGAAAAGCATCCGTGATAAGAGGGAATCATGGATCGGCTGCCTCCTGCACGCCCCACGCTGGGGATGGAGCCCGCACCCCGGGCCTGCGCCCTGACCGGGAATCCAACCACGACCTCCTGGCTCCTAGGTCAATGCCCAACCACTGAGTCACACCAGCCGGGCTCACAAATATACGTATATATTTTTTAAATAGAGAAAGGGTCACGTATCTTTTTTAAAAATATATATATTTATCGATTTTTTTACAGAGAGGAAAGGAGAAGGCTAGAGAGTTAGAAACATCGATGAGAGAGAGACATCGATCAGCCGCCTCCTGCCCGCCCCACACTGGGGATGTGCCCACAACCAGGATACATGCCCTTGACCGGAATGGAACCTGGGACCTTTCGGTCCACAGGCCAACGCTCTATCCACCGAGCCACACCGGTTTCGGCTCAATGATGCTTCCTCATGACTGATGGACACATATTTTTATTTGCCAAAGTCAGACCACATCCTACTTCTCTTCGCATTTTCCGTTGTACCGTTTCCTAAACCCTGAGAGCACCGGCGGGTGAGGGAAAGACCGGGTCTCTCCGGGACTCTTTCTCTGTTTTGTTCACAGAAAGCTGATGGAAGACACGGGGGAGCACAGCTGAGTCTCATTCGCTCTCCAGCCGCTCACTGAGGACCCGAAAGGGGTCAGGTGGTCTCCTGGGGCGGGGGACCCCAAGATAAGACACAGATCCTCCCGCAGCTACGCTCGATCTAACGGGGAGGCAGTCACAGCCACTGAGCTGCAAGTGGAGGGACGAGGTGGCCCAGGTGAAGGGGTTCATCCACCCAGACGCAGATCAAGGGCACACTCACCAATGGCCGCTGTGTTGAGTTGAGTTAAGGTGGAGGAATAGGCTCTGCCAGGTAACCGCGGGGACAGAGCATGAGGGTAAATCGAGGCACCTGCTGGTGGTCCGTTACTGATGGAACGAGGGTGCCATCCGTGGAGAAGGACGGGGAGATAGACCAGAAGGTCAATGATGAGGGTTTCCATGGCATGGGAATGGGTTCTAACTTCACCTGAAGACAGTAGATGCCGTGGGAAGATACTAATCCAGGAAGCAGCAGGTTTAGCGTTACAAAGGTCGTCCTCGGCCTGTGGACGGAGGATGGAAGGGGTGGAGGGCAGAGGCAGGATTTCCAGGGCAGAAGCCACAGCTGGTTCCTGGGGGTGATGGTCGGACCCTGAGCGAGAGGAAGAGCACCGGGACTGGAGGAGAGGACGCACGTGTCGAAAATATTTAAGATGAGGCGAAACCGGTGTGGCTCGGTGGATAGAGCCTCGGCCTGCGGACTGAAGGGTCCCCGGTTTGATTCCGGTCATGGGGCATGCAGCTGATGGATGTTTCTCTCTCATCGATGTTTCTAACTCTCTATCCCTCTCCCTTCCTCTCTGTGAAAAGCCAATAAAATATATTTAAAATTAAAAAAACACACACATAAAAACAGACTTTTTTCGTAAGCAGTTGCTCCTGCTGCTCTCTAGCACAGGATTTCCTGCGAAACCCGGGCTTGGTTTCGCCCCTGAAACGCTCGAGGAGCACATCCAACAGCAACACGCGGCTCGTCCTTGTGCTTCCTCACCAGCTCGGGGTCACGGCCGAGCCCCCGTTCCACTGCGTTTGGAGGCGG
>PVJN01022556.1:0-33287 GCA_004026805.1 Lasiurus borealis | reverse complement strand
TGACAGGTGTGCCCACCACACACACATGAGCACACATGGTCTGCCTCAGCACTGCTAGCAGAGGTGCCCATCACACACACACACACACACACACACACACACACACACGTACACACACAGCCTGTTTCTGTCTCAGTGCTATTGGCAGAGGTGTGCGGGTTCCTGGGGTCCCATCCCTGGGGCCTGGTGCTCTGCTCGGCCCCAGAGTTACCACCACCACTTCATGTGTACACACACATGTACACACATGCACACACGTACCGCCTGGTCCTCTAGCCAGCACCCTCAGCCACAGCCCCACCGGCAGGGGCAGCACACCAGCCGCCTGGGCTTCCTCCTGAGACACGGGGCCTCCCATCTCAGGCCGCGAACAACGGACGTCTCAGGCCCAGAGGAGCGAGGAGCAAGCCTCGGAGGCAGGAGACCGCGCGCCGGGGACGCGGGGAGGACGGCGGGGCCCAGCAGCTGGCAGACCCTCCCCAGGCAGCGGCTCCCGTGGCCCGGAGCGCAGGCGGCCCGGGCATAGCCACCCCTGCCTTAGCGCCGCCCACCGGCGAGCAGAGCCCCCCGTGGTTGCTCTCCGGCTGAATGACAAACCACAGAGCCCCCGTGAGGACCGGTCCTCCACCGGCCACAGCGAGAAGCACAGCGTGAAACAGCGCGGACACCACGGCGGGCAGCACGCTGACGACGCGGCTCCGAGAGCAAGCTCGGCCACAGAGAAGCCACCGCAGCCACCGCCAGGCAGCGGGACCCCTGACCCAGAGCAGCACCCACGCGAGGGCGCCTGACCCCGAGACGGACGAGGGGACAGACAGACAGACAGACAGACAAGGCTCCACGGGAGGGGGATCTCTCCCTCCATCCGCAGGGAAAGGCAACCTGGGACAGGGGGCACGGGGTGGGGGCCCCGATATTGAAGGCAGGAGGTAACAGACACGATGAAAACTGTCCCAAGTTAGGGACAAAACCCAGCCCTCAGGGCGCCGGGAGGCCGACCCCAGAGGACACCCAGGCCCCAGGTTTCGGGCGGAAGCAGCAGCCGGAGGGGGCGGAGGGGGCAGAGGGGGCAGAGGGGCGCAGGGGTACTCAGCACAGAGCAGCGCCAGCCCAGACCCCGCAGAAGGCACCTCGGGTGCAGGAGGAAGGCTGCGGCGGGCGAGGCTGACAGGTCGCCTCCACCGAAGGGACAGACAGCACAGGGTGCTAAGCACTTAGTGAAGCACCAAGGGAAAGCGCAACGGGCTTTAAAGTGACCACAGCTGGTGCTGCCCCAGCTGGCCCTGCCTTCCCTCCGCCCGCCCGCCGGCCCCCTGCATCGCTCCTCACTCCGGCTCCCAGCCCTCCCATGGCTCTGTCCTCCGTTCCCTAAGCCCATTCCTTTAGGAACCGCTTCTTCCACCCCTGATTTACCCATGAGCATCCTCTACAGTCTAAGCAAACGACAGCGGCTTCCCCTGACGGCGGGGACGGCGTGGAGGGGGGAGGGACGCAGGGACCTGCCGGGCAGGTGGGGAGGAACAGGGCGCTTTATCTGAGACAGACGCCCAGAGCGGAGGCAAGAGACAGGGAAACAGAGACACAGTAACGTCAGAACCACCCCCGACCCAAATGGCTGCAGAGCCGGGAGAGCAGGGGGCCGGTGGCCGTAGTCACCCACCGGCCACACTGGTCACCGGAGGGGAAGGGCCGGCTCTCGTCTCCAGCCTCAGAGCAGCCGGACCCAGAACCTGGACCCCCAGCTCCAGACTCCGATGCGGGGGACGCTGGCACCCAGCACACAGGGCCGGGGGGAAGCAGGTGCCGCCATGCTTACATCGGACGGAACCAATGCCAGGTCAGGAAAGGCAACGGGAGACAGAGAGGGACGTCTCATTCCGAGAAGGGCCCTCCCTCCAGGCCACGGGACACCCGCTGCTCCGTACGTGCGGGCGCAGGAGCCCGAGTACAGAGCAGCCAACGGCCGTCCGGGCTGGGACCCGCAGCCGCTCGCGTGGCGGGGGCTTTCCGTTAACCCGCGCCCGCGGGAACCGACCCCCACACGGGAGGACGGGGGACTCCACCCAAAAGCTCCCGGAGAGACGTTCGCAGCGCTGATGAGCGAAGTGCAAACACCCACCCCCTCCGCCCCCCTCCGCCCCTACCAGCTCCCGCCCGTCAGAGGAGAGAACAAGCCCGGCCGGGCATGGAGAGGGGTCTGCCTCGCTGGGGGGTCCGCTGGAGCGGCTCGTGGACACAGTGTGACCACGGTTCCTTAGAAGAACTGAAGCAGCGACCACACGCCCCGGCCATCCCCCTCCTGGAGACACCACTCAAAAAGACACGCGACCCACGTGCACCCGTGTGACCGGGGGCAAAGAAGCGGGGCTGGCCGGCCGCGGCTCATGGTTGGAGGTGGTCCCAATACAGCAACGTTGGGGTTCAAGCCCCGGCCAGGGCACGTCCGGAGTCAACCCATAAATGCATCAGCAAGTGGAACAACAAACCCATGTTTCTCTCTCTACAAAAGGATACACACAAGGGAGTGTTACTCAGCAATAAAAATGAGGGAAATCGCCAAAACCGGTGTGGCTCAGTGGATAGAACATCGGCCTGCGGACTGAGGGGTCCCGGGTTCGATTCCAGTCGGGGGCATGTATCCCGATTGCGAGCACATCCTCAGTGGGGAGCGTGCAAGAGGCGGCTGATCGATGTCTCTCTCTCTCACCGATGTTTCTAACTCTATCCCTCTCCCTTCCGCTCTGTAAAAAAATCAGTAAAATGTTTAAAAAAAAATGAGGGAAATCTTACCCGGGACAACACGGACAGATGGACTAGAAGCTACTATAGTAAGCGACTTAATTCAGACAGAAAGACACCCCCCACGTGGTGTCACTCCACGTGGGATCTAAAGACGAAGGGAGCAAAGCGGAAACTAACTCACAGACACCGAGAACTAGGGGCTGCTGCCGGGGAAAGGGGGGAGGTGGAGGGAGGAGCCTGGCCGGTGGAGAGCTCGCTACGGCGCTCGCCGACGTCACATTATAATAGCACGCACCTGCGTTTGTTATAACCACCGTTACCTCAATACATTTAATTCAAAAGTCACTATGGCCTGGCCAGTCTGGTCAGTGGATAGAGCGTCGGCCTGCGGACTGAAGGAAGGGTCCCGGGTTTGATTCTCATCAGGGCATCTGCTCGGGTTGTGGGCTCGACCCCCCAGTGGGGAAGGTGCAGGAGGCAGCTGATCCATGATTCTCTCTCATCATTGATCTCTCTCTCTCTCTTCCTTCCTCTCTAAAAAATCAATTAAAAAATCACTGTGTCAAATGACGAGAGACACATCAAGTCTCAGCTGACCCCCGCCCCCTCCAGCTCCCCCATCTCCCCAGAACACAGTGGCCAGCCTCAGCCTCTGGGTAGGGAAGCGCAGGTACCCGTGGGGTAGCAGAGAATGCGCATTTTAAGGCTTCCTTTTCGAAAATCTCTTCATTTGGTCGGAGGCAAAACAGGCCACAATCAACCATCAACGCCAACTCAGAAAACCTGGGGCAGGAGACCTGATTTCGGGCCCCCAGTGAGCGGCCCTGGAGGGGGTGGCCTGGCCTCGGCTCCTTCCTGGGCCTCGGGAGTGACGTAACAGACTCCTAACGCCGCCGGGGAGACGGCCGCTGCCCCCCTGGGTGGGCCTGAGGCTCAGCCTCCGGGAGCCAGCGGCCATGCCCATGCCCACGCCCTCTCCTGCGGACACAGCCCCACGCGATGCCCCATTCCTGCTCTCTGGCCCTCCAATGGGGGGGCCCCATGTCGGCGGGTGGGACCGGCATGACGTGGTGACTCACCCGCCGGGTGCGGGGCAGCCGGATGCCGTGCGGGCACAGTGAATTCACCGGGGCCCGATACGGCCGAGAAATACACGCAGCCTCCGCCCGGCACAGAGGCCGTGGGTGCCGGGAGCGGGGGAGCAGGAGAGAAGCCGGAGGCTGGGGCATTTCAGCAGTGCTTCCGGGGTGGGGGTGTGTGTGTGCGAGCTCCTCCACGGGCATGTCATGCGAACGCTTAACTGTGACGCACGGATGCGTTGATTTGCAGGCAGGGATGACACGTTAGTGCGGCGGTTCTCCACCTTCCTAAATGCCGAGACCCTTCCATACAGCTCCCCGCGTGGTGGTGACCCCAAACCATACATTTATTTCCCGTTGCCGCTTCATCGCTGTCATTTGGCTGCTGCTAACGATCTGTCATGTAAACATCTGATGTGCAGGATGTCTCAGGCGACCCTGCTGAAAAGGTCGTTCGACCCGCACAGGTCGAGAACCGCTGCTGAGTGTAACCCGGTGAGTCTGACCGCTCCCAGGAGCTGAAGGAGCTCCACGCCGTGCGTGGAGGGTCCCCAACCAGAGCGCGGCCCGGGCGAGAGTGTCCAGGCGGGAGCAGAGGCCCAGCCCGGTCCCTTCCCCGGATTCCCGGCGGCGGCGGCAGCGGGGGCAGCGGGGCAGGAGCGCTCCGGTGACGCACGAGGAAGCCGGGCTCGGATTCCCCAGGTGCGGCCTGCGTCACGGGTCAGGCTGGAGCAGGGAGGCGCCCGGGGAGGCGGGGCGGGAGAGCCTGCGCGTCCTTCCCCCTCTCCCCTCCCCAGGCCGGGCGGGGGCATGGACCCTGGACCCGGGGCCCCCCGCCACGCTGGCCCCTCCCCCAGCCCCCGCCGCGGGGAGCAACCCCCCCCCCCCCGCTTCTCTTCCCCAAACCCCCGTGGCCGTACACGCAGGGGCTCAACGCGCAGGCAGGAAGGCACACCCGGCAGCGCCGCGCATGGCTCGCCGGTGCAGACCCCGCGCACAGGCCCCCGCGCCCCGCACAGCCGTCCCCGGCGCCCCGGCCCCGGCCACTCGCTCCGGCCTCGGACTCGCACAGCGTCGGCCAGCGCAGCCGGAGCAGGACGGGCCTCCGGGCCGCCCGGGCGTCAAAGAACCCGCTCCCGCCCGCCTCCCCGCAGCGGAGAAAGGCGCTCCCCCAGCCGCCCGCGCGCCCGTCCTGCCCGGGAGGGTCGCCCCCATCCATGCGGGGGAGGCTCGGCCCGGCCCACGCTCTCTGACCCGCACCGGGACCCGCACCGGGACGGGCGGCCGCTCGGGCGGCGCTGAGCCCCGCGCCCGCGCAGGAGGCGCCCGTCTGCTGGGTCCTCGCCGCCCAGCGCCGCCCCCGCCCGCAGCCGCCCCGCGCGCCGCCGCCCGGGCTCCCGCGGCCGCACGTGGGCGGCACAGGTGCCGCCGCCGCCACCGCCCGGGCGGCCGACGCGGGGAGCGGGGAGCGGGGACGGCGTTCCGAGGGGGCGGGAGCCGGGCGGGCGGCCTCGCGTGGGGGCTGCGCGCCAACGGCGCTCGGGGCGGGAGCCGGGCCGGGAGGGGAGCGGGCGGGCGGCGAGGAGGCGGCGGGGGCGCTGGGAGCCCGGGCCCCTCGCCAAACCCTCGCCCGTCGGGTCCGGACCGGGCGGCGGCGGGGGCGGGGCGGCGCTACCTGAAGAAGAGCGTCCGGTACATCTGGTGCGCCTCGTAGTACTCGCCCTTCTCCACGCTGGCGCGCAGCTTGCCCTCCACGCGCTGGACGCCGCCGCGGTTGCGGGCGCCGTTGCGGGCGCCGTCCTGCTCGGCCATCGCCGCCGCCGCCGCCGCCGCCGCCATCGGGCCGGCGCTCCGCGCAGGGGCTGACGCTGTCGCAGGCGCGGTCGGCAGCGCCTCTCGGCTTCCGTCCCGGCGGCCGCCCGACGTCCTCTACGGTGGCCGCGAGGAGCCGCGCGGTCGGGGGCGGGCGCGCCGACGGGCGGCCACGTGACCGCGGGGCTCCGCCGGGGCGAGCACGTGATGCAGGCGGGGGCGGGGCCCGCGGGGAAGCCACGTGACCGCGGCGGCGCGCTGACGCCACAATGGCGGCCGCCGGCGGGGGCGGGGACGGCGGCGGCGGCTGCCGGTCCAGCGGGCGGTGGGCGGTGCGTGTCGTGAACCACGCCCGTCCCCGCGCCGCGGCCACGCCGGCGCCGCGTCCCGCTGACCTGAGCGCGCCGCACCGCGCACGCCGGCCTCGGGGCGGAGCGGGGCCTGCGCGCAGGGAGCGGGGCGGGGTGGGCGCCAGCGGGCGCAGCTGCCGCCGGGATAAGCATGTGGGGCCGGGCGCGGCTCGGGGTGGAGCGGGGCGACCTGTGAGCCCGAGGCCCGGGCCCCTTCCCCTCGGGGGCACCTGCCCGGCCTGCGCGCGGTGCCCAGCCGCGGAGCGTGCAGGAGGCGGCTGATGGGCGGTTCTCATCCTGGACGGTCCTCGCCGTCTCCCCAGACCCACCAGCTGTTGTACAGGCGCGGGGCGCGGAGCCTGCAGCCCTGCCCTCCCCGCCTGCGGCCCTGCGTCCGCCCCCATTGTCCGCTCAGCGCCCCGCACCCCACGCCACCCGGCACTCAGTCCCCAGGGGGCGGGCGCGGGGTGACGGGGGCGGAGGAACAGCAGCGGAGCGGGTGCGGCCCCCGCCCTGGGCTTTACTGGCGAAGCTCCTCTGGGTGAGGCTGGCAGCGGCGCCGGCCCGGGAGGAGGGTTCATCTCCGGTCCCGGTTCTCTCCTCGCCCAGCGCCCCCTGCAACTCAGCCTGTCCCCGGCGCCCAGGCTGGGCGAGGGCCAGCGGTCACACTAAATCCCCGCAGGCACACACGCGCGAGAGCACGCACACCTAGCCGTCCCTCCCCCACAGCTGCCCGGGCAGAAACAAAACAGACTCGGGAAAGAAATATGCTGTTTATTGTTCATCTGAAGTATCACATGCACTCTTAGAAATTAAAAACTCTTTATTTAAACATTTCAATAGCATCTTAGTTTGGTGGCAGCAACAGGAGCACTACCAGACATTTGGAAAAGCATTTACAAAAATACACCGCACCAAGTCCTATCTTGCATCTTTAAAAATAAATTAATATTCAAAATATGTCCACCCCAACTCCCAAATTTAGTTTTATATAGGAAATTCTGACTCTCATATTTATCCTGTCATATAGGAAACATCTGTATACATTTTACCAACTTAACTGCTTAGGCCACAGCCCCAATTCTAAGAGTGAGAAAAAGGAAAGCTACCCAGTTTGTGTGTGTGTGTGTGTGAGTGCTATTGCGCAATATACACAAAACTCCAGAAAACCTGTCAGCACCATCATTTTATCTTCTTTGAAAATACAATGTTTATGGTACACCAAGAAACTGTCTGAACCCAATAAAACTTAACTTTAAACATCTGTAATATCTTAGGTGCCTTGTGGGCGTCTCATTTATAAAGTCTGCTCAGTGTTAATAGCCTCAGTGTTCAGTGTTAATTAGGACAATGGGTCTCCCGGGAATGGGAGGAGAACGGCCGGCAGCTTAAGAGGAGGCCGTGCCCAGAGCCAGTGCAAGTGCCGCTGTGAGGACGTCCAGGACGTGGTGGCTTTCTGCACTGGCCACGCGGACAGTCTCCTGCGACGCCAGCGGGGAGTAACCCGCCTGAGAGCTGGGAGCATGTTAGTGTTTGCTTTTGCAAAGTCGGAAAGAAAACCTGACCCCCCCCCCGCCCCCAGAATGGAGGTTGCTGTTCCTGTTCGTTCTGTGAAGGGGAGCCTGCGGGAGACCCCTGAGCCCGCACTTCTGTGTTTACAGCTTCAGCCACGCGAGATGACTCTCTCCCGTGTCCCTGCCAGGTACTAGCACACCAGGCTCTGACTTTGAGAACCTTTCTCAGTGGAGCAAGCGAAATAGAAAAACACCTTTTCATCACCTCCCCACCTGGTGATGAGACGATGGTGCTGAACGGAAAGGAGTTTGGAGAGGAAGTTTGGTGAGACCGATTTCCCCTGAAAGACCTTGTGCTGAAAGGTAAAATAGGTAGCTGCCCCAAAGTCCTTTGAAAGGGCCAGTGATCGGCTAAGTGTAGAAGCTTCAAGAACACATCAAACCTTTTACCATCATTTGCTTTGTTTCTGATGTCAAGAAAATAATGAATATAAACAGCTTTATGTTAAAAACAAATTCCCCCAAACAAAGTGTCTTTGTGAGCCATACATTCAAATGAATTTCCGAGACCCCCTGTGGCTAATGGGTCTCGGCAAACCCACGCCCCCAGCACACAGCTTCCCTCAGACAGAACAGCGGGGACGCACAACATTCATTGCTCATTCCCGTGTCCTGCTGGCAGTCAGCAGCGTTTATTTAACAGGGGACGTCACACGTCCCATGCCCTTGTTCACGAAGAGAAGGTCCGTGTCTCGGGCTGCCCCGTATGTACAGAATGTACAGCAGCAGTGAGGAGCGTCTCTACTTGACAGGGTCTCCGTGAACTCTGAACCGATAGAGACATGTGTATTCAGGATGGCCCCAGTTAGAAAAAATCCGAAGTTCCACTATTTGGAAAGCTCTTTCAGGTCTTTTCTGAAATCGAAGGGAAGAAAAAAAAATCTCACTTATTTCACATTAACACTCCCAAGCCCAAGCACGTTCCCCGAGGCTCCGAGAGAAAGGACCCAGCTGGGAACAGGCCCTGCGCCACGTCACAGGCACAGCGCAGTGGGCTCAGCACCGCCGTGAGCACAGACTTGACTTCTGAGCAGGACACACGGACGGGAGTCAAGCAGGCACTGCAGAGGCTCATGGGGAGAGCAGGGGCCGCTCCCTCTGGAGGCTGAGCCACGCCCTCCGGCAGCTGCTCACGGCCACGGGGCCTGATGACCGGGGCCAGGGGCTGGGACCAGTGTGCGTGGCAGGTGCTCACCGGGATGGGGAAGGTCTGGAGCGACTCCCCCTCCTGATCGAACATGAACTGTCCCAGCAGCTGCCCTTCCTCTTGATACTCATTTTCTAGTCCCTGAAAGCAAAACCAGATGGTCACCGGATCACGGAGAGGTCACGGCAGACGGCACCTCTCCAGCAGGAGCGGGGGAGACCCGTCTCCATCACCACGGAGACCAGGGCCTCTGCAAGGCTGCCACCTGGGCAATTCGTTGAGGGCGTTCGCAACTCCTTGCTCGTGAGGGAGGTATTCCTCCACCACTGAGAAGTGACTGTCCCTCCGCTGGCCCACGCTGCCTGTAACGAACGCTCCAGAGGAGAGTGGGCAGGGAGGAGGGCACACTCACGTAGACGGAGAAGTCCTTGGGGGCGCTGGTGATGTTGCCCGTGGGCGACAGCGTCTTCGGGATGTGCTCCAGGGTGAAGCTGGTCGGGTGGATCTCCATTGACAGCCGCACCACCAGGTACCCCTGGGAGCCTTTGAACGCCCAGCAGTTCCCAGGATAGATGTCAGGCTGGGGAAGGCAAAACACCAACACTTAATGGTTGGGCAAGCGCGTCCATTCATAAAGCAGAGCAGAAAGAGCGAAGACTGGTGCCACTGAAGTAAGCATAGCACTTTGCGTGTGAAAAGTCACCACTGGCCAAATTGAAAGGCAGCCAGGGGAGGAGTGACGCCTCCACAGGTGAGCGAGTTCTACGGAGCCCACGTGGCCAGAACCGCAGGGAAATGGGCGAGACGCACCGCCTGGGCCACACGGGGCGCCAATGTCCCCAACCACAAGGAGGCCCAGCTCACACAGGACCGGGAGCCGAGCCCATGTGGCAGGTGTGCCAGGGCTCACCGAGCAGACGCCCGTCACCCCGAGGCGGCGCTGGGGCTGGCGTGTGGGAAGCGCACGCTCACAGTGTACGCTGGCCAAGGTCAGGAAGCCCAGCCGGCCCGGCGGCCACTGACCCGCATGCCCACTTCCCCCCGGGGACGCTGGCGAGGGTACATGACCCGCCAGGACACAGGCGGCAGGAGTATTTCCACAGCAGAGGAGGCCCTGCCCGGTGCTGGCGGCTCTGCAGTGTGGCCAGACAGGCGGGACGGAGGGGCAGGACCAAATGGCACAAGGAAAAGATACTCATTCGCGGTTCTTTGTGCCCCTCTGCTCGCCCTGTGAGAAGGGGCCTGGGCCCCAAATACTTGTTGCTGTCCAAAGGAGCGGCCACCCCAAGGCCACGCTCTGACTCCCTGCAGCCCCCTCTGCTCTGTGCCCAGTGGGTTTCGCCGGTTCCTAGTGTGCAGCCTTCAGCCGGCACTCTCCTCCTTCCCGGTCAAGCATGGCTCACTCTTGCCCGCACGTCTACCATGCGGAGGACAGCTGCCTCCTGATCTCCAGAGACATGCTGGGACCCAGGGCAGACTGTGGGCCTGAGGCCGTGCAGAGCCGAGGGATGCGGGTGAGAGACCCTGTGGACCGGGGCCTGGCGAGTGCTGGGGACCGAGGAGCCAGCATTCCGCAGGTCAGATACCAGCGCACTTAGGACGGGCGAGTGTCAGGGCAGGGCCAGGGCCAGCACTGCCCAAGGACAGCACTCAGTCCCCACTCAGCTCCTTCCCTAGCTCTTTCAGACTGAACGTGTGGTTTCTAAGTGAACGGTCACTACCATGTGAATGTTTCATGTTAAAAATAATTAAAATTTCTTCCAAAAACATAATGTAAGGCAGCAGTTTAGTCCTGAGGCCGAACGAGTGCATCTGACGCTTTACACTCTTCATCACGCAGCCTTGGAACGTGAGGCCAGTGCAGGAGGGAGGACCCGGAAGGCACGCCGCCCGGAATGGCGGGGCCTGTGTGTGGGCCGCCCGCGGGGAGCTCACCCGCTCTCAGGCACGAGCAGCATGGCTGACCCGCACAGAGGGCCCTGCAGCTCACACCTCGGACAAGATGGGACTGAGCTACAAGCCAACCCTGGGGCGAGGGGACCAGAGGGCTGGGGTGCGGCCTGCATGTGTCTGCTGCTGAAAACTCAGAGTGGACCAGACGAGAGCACACTCCTGTAGGTACCCCACACCTTCACAAAAAGCTAAAAATACATCAGAGCTGATCACAACGGGCACCCGCTTGTGCCAGCCACCACGCACACCCGCCGGGCAGGGCCGGAGGGCGCTCCTCACCTGGATCACGACGCGGGGCGACTGGGAGAAGTACCACAGCGGGATGCCGAACAGGCTGATGAGCGCCGTCTTGGTCTCGTGGGTCTCGGAGCAGCGCGTGCTCAGGATGCTGCCCCCTGGAAGCAGTGACCGGTGTCAGGGCCGGGGCCTGCCTGGGAACGGCCCGCCAGCCCGTGGGGAGGAGTGGCCTTGGCACTCTAGGTCAGCCCCCCGCAGCCCTCCTTGGTCCAAAGTCCAGTGCCAGGAGGTGCCTGCTTTCAGCTGCGCAGTGTGCACCGGCCAACATGGGAGGCCCTTAAACATGGCAGCTCCCCGCCTGCCTGCACCTCTTGGGACAGCAACTCAGAATAAACTTTTGTTCATGGTGTTTTTTTTAAACCTTCACACAAGGATATGTTTGCCACTGACTTTAGAGAGAGGAAGGGGAAGAAGGAAGAAACATCCATGTGAGAAACATGGGTTGGTTGCCTCCTGTACCCACCCTAACCCCAATCAGGGATCCAACCCACAACCTAGGCATGGGCCCTGACTAGGAATCGAACCCACAACCTTTCAGTGCACGGGACAACACTCCAACCAAGGGAGCCACACCAGTCAGGCTGCTCATGTCTTTAAATGAATAAAAATGAATCCAATCAGGCCTGCTGCTACCTGGCCCTGAGGGTTAGAGGGTCGACCTAAGAGGCCCACGGCCAGCTGCTGGGGTGAGGGGAGGTCAGGCCCCCTC
This sequence comes from Lasiurus borealis, assembly GCA_004026805.1. Taxonomy (NCBI): domain Eukaryota; kingdom Metazoa; phylum Chordata; class Mammalia; order Chiroptera; family Vespertilionidae; genus Lasiurus; species Lasiurus borealis. The sequence goes on along the minus strand of PVJN01022556.1, from coordinate 21,624 downwards.
CTTCCTCCGTTGCTGGGATGAGGCAAACTGAACAGGTGGCCAGTGCGTAAGACCAGCGCCCCCTGCAGACTCCAACCCTTCAACACATGACAGCGCATTAAGACCCTCCTTTTCTCAGGAAAACCTGAAATCCCTAACATGACACGTTCAGAAACCCCAGATGCTCTGTAAAACGAGGGTGGCAAAACCTCCCCACCACCGGATGTGAAGTCACTCAGGCTTTCTCTCTCGTGTCCTATGAGCATCCACGATTTCTTCACAGAAACCTTCCCATGTTTGACCCAATGTCACAGAAGTCAGGTGACGAAGGCATGTACGTGGCCCCAAGCCTTCCCTGAGCCACAGTCTGCTTTCTCAGTACATACACTGGCCTTCGAACCCGGTCCGGAGCCTGCAGGCAGGGGGCACGCACCCAAACAGACCACACGTTCCTTTCTCCGTGAGGAACCCGCCTCTCTCCACTGGTCTGTGCAGGCCTACGGCTGAGGACCTGTCCCGGGGACTGCGGTCCCAGCAGGAGGCAGGTGCTGGAGGGAGGCTGGCCAAGCTCCAGAAGGAGCCCGCACCCACACCGCAAGCACAGGCCCCTGGGAGACATGGGAAGAAACTGCTTGCTGCCCGTGACTGACCTCCATGCAGGTCACCTTGGCAACCTCCACAAAAGCGGGGTCACAACACAGTGAGTGTCCTTCTGCTGGGCTGCCTTCAATTCGTAAAAAAAAAGCCCTGGCCATTGCGGGCTCCATCCCGTTTGCGTGTGTGCGGGAGGCAACCAACTGACGTTTCTCTCGCACATGGATGTTCTCTCTCCCCTCCCCCCTCTCTCAAAAAACAATAAAAACCCAACAAGCACGTACCACCTGTGATGCTGACACTCCAGACCACAGCAACCAACCAACCACCAGCCACGGGAGCCCTGACAGCAGGAAGAGCCCTGAGCCGAGCGCGGAAAGGCCCCACTGAGACGGCACCTCTCCAGCAGCAGCGGGGAAACCTGCTGTGTGTGGCCTCACCACAGCGCTGTGTGTGGGGAGCCAGGCCTGAAAGCCTGAGTGAGTCCTGGTGCCGGAGGGGGAGTGGCGGCCGGCATGGCTGCCCCTGCCAGCAGGTGGCCTCTGGCCGCCCCCAGAGGTGCTCACTCACCCCCGGACTCCAGGGCGAAGTCCACCATGCCGGTCTTGTCCTGGGAATAGAGCTTGAGCGCGTTGTTCACGATGATGCGAGCTTGCTGGGCGGAGCAGCGCAGGAGGGGACCCGACCCAGGGGAGGGGAGAAAGGCTACGTGTTAGCGGCAGGCGCGGAGGCCCGGTGTTTCGGGGAGAGCACTGTCAGCAGTGTGCTGCGGACGACAGGCATGGGCATGTTTGGGAAGTCCAAACTGCAGCCTGCATCCGGGCGGGGCCACGGGCAGCCATGGGGGTGCCCACCCTGCCCTCGGGGCTCCCACCACGCAGCCCCTGGCACAGAGTGGCAGGCTTAGAGCGGGCACTGCGGCCTGGTTCTGGGCGATGGGAGACAGGACCTCAGGTGTGCGGCTCCAGGCACCGGACTCTGGGACAGAGGCCAGCAGAGTATCCTCCCCAGCAGCAGTGCACCTGGGCCCCAAGACCTCTGCACCTTCCTGGCCGAGCACCCACCCTGTCACTGCCCTCTGGCTGCGCAGGACCCGGCCCTCACCGCCCGCCCTCACCAGTGTCACCTCCCTCCCTCTCCACCCACCGCTTCTGTGATCCCAGAAGTCCCGTCTGAGGTCACCGCGGCCATGATGGCTTCAGAGGTGGGCCCCTGTCTTGTCACAGAAATGTGGTGGGTGATGTTCTTCAGAATCTGCAGCTCCAGCTCTCGCAGCAGAGCCTGCAGGTCGCCCTTGCGGACAAACTGCGCAGACAGCTTCTGCAGCAGCCAGTCCAGGGAGCCGTCCTGCTGGTCGCTGGAAAGCAGGAGTCTGACCGTCTCTCGGACTTGGGCATCGACCTGATAAAATCACGAGGACAGAGATGAAAAATCACCTTAGATACGATGGCAGTGTCCCCCAGCTCTTCACGTCCATCATGGAGATGCCACACACACACACACACACACCTTAATATGTTTGTATTGACTTCAGAGAGGAAGGGAGAGAGAGCGAGATAGAAATACCAAGGATGAGCGAGAATCATGGACCGGCTGCCTCCTGCCCGCCCTGCACTGGGGATGGAGCCCCTAACCTGGGCCTGTGCCCTGACCGGGAATCAAACCCTGACTTCCCGTTCACAGGCTGCGCTGAACCACCGACCGTGCCGGTGGGTGATCCCCCTCAGAAACGCTGGGGCGGGTCAGAGAGCGGGGTGGAGGGCACAGCGTAAGTGGAGCCTGGGCCTCAGAACAAGGAGAAGCGCGCTGTGCCCAGCCTCGCCCACGGGCACGGAGGCCCCGGGGAGGGGCGCAGAGCACGTTAAACGCCAGTTTCCGGGAACACCACAGACGTTCCTGCTCTGCACTCGTGTGTATAGAACGGCGCCCGGGCAGCCGCGGAGGCAGGCGCTCTACTCGCCATGATCCCGAGACGCAGGCGTGGGGTAGGAGGAGGCTTACCTTTCCGAGGACCGTGTGGGCCTCCTCACAGCTGCCCCTCAGAGGCTGCCAGGCTGCCACGTCCGACCTCAGGCGCTCCAGCTCGCGCTCCAGCTGCGCCACCGTGGACAGCAGGTGCTGCTCCTGCCCGGGCGTGCTGGTGGCCAGGGCCGGGGAGAGAGGCTCCGTGAACTCGGGAAAAGCACGGCCCCAGACACAGCGGGTGACGTCGGCCCGCGCCTCATGCACAGGAGCTTCCCACACTCAGGCCGCGTTCCCTCGCCCACGGGTGCACTGGCCCCACGTGTGCTGATGCTGCCGACTGCCGGCCAGACACGGACACAGACACGCAGACACACATAGCACACGGGTCCAGTCTGACAGCCAGTCAGACACAGACACGGACACAGACACGCAGACACACACAGCACACGCGTCCAGCCCGACTGCCGGCCAGACACGGACACAGACACGCAGACACACACAGCACACGCGTCCAGCCCGACTGCCGGCCAGACACAGCAGCCAGAGGGGACAAGGCCCCCAGTTGAGCCTAAGGAAGCACGGAGCAACCGAGGGTGAAGACACTGTATTTAGATAAACCGGAGGGCGAGGAGGGACTTGTGTGAAGAAACTAGGAGTGAAGGGTGAGAAGGGAGACCAGTGTCTGAGGGCTCGGGGGAGGGCTGGCTGCAGAGGGACGCTCGGGGCGCAGGGAGGAGCCCAGGACCTGCTGAGGCACCAGGCTGTTTGGGCGGCAGAGGGATGGCTAGAAGGCTGGAGCCCTGCTCCGAGGGGCCGGCTGCAGTGGGTGCAAAGTCCGTCTCACACGCAGGCCTGCCCACGGACAGGGGCTGAGCTTCGATGCCACGTGCCAGAGAGCCGCAGGCACCGCGTCCCCCCACTGTGACAGGAGCCTGGCCCATCTGTGTCCCGAGGGCGGTCTTCCAAGCACTCCGAGCCAAAGCAAGGGGCGCCCTGCCCTGGAGGTGCTGAGGAGAGCAGCAGACCCCCCAGGCCCCTCCCAGGAAGCCACACAGCTCAGCGTCCCCTCTGCAGCGCGTCACCCAGGTGGCCGCCCACGCACACCCAACACGGTGCGTCTGAGCCTCCTACCTCTCCGTCCTCCGCTTGGTCTGCTCCAGCTCCTCCTGGACGGCCTAGAAAGCACGAGAGACCCCGTGTTTCCACCATGCCATGCTGGCTTCTCATAAGCCACCCGCGTGGTTAGCGACACACCCCTACGTAGGGTCTAACCACGCCTGCCTGGGTTCCTCCCCTGCAGCCCAGCCCGGGCTGCCGGCTGGAGGGAAGGGTTTGCTTTTCAGACACTGAGAGGAGCCGTCACACAGGAGCAGCTGGTGCATGTCGCACATCCGCGGCTCCGGACCAGCCCAGGGCCCTGGCGCTCGCCTCCATGGCAGCACAGGACAGGAACACATGCCCACAGGAAGGGCGGTGGCAGGGTCCGCTCAAAGTGCAGGAGTGGGCTCTGCGCCAGGCAGACAGACTTCCTCGCAGCCTCATGCCCAGGAAACAGGTGAGCCCTGCCTCAGCATCAGGCCTTCTCCCACCCGCTGAACGGGCCTAACCATTCTGACTCGGTCGTGGCTGTGCCTGCCTCCCGCTGGGTCAGCCAACAGCCTTCCTGCTGTGCCCTGCTCTGCGCCAGCCCAGCGCCTGGCCTCCGTTTTCTGTCTCCCTCAGCATCTGAGACACAGACTTTCCTCCAGAAATGGACGCCTCGCCTGCACACAGGTGCCTCTGGAGTAGTGACAAGCAGGAGGCACAGATTCAGCTGGCCCTGGCGTCCGCAGCCCTGCTCTGGCCGATCCCTGGGCACAGGCCTCCCCTCGAAAGCCACCTCAGACCATGAGCTGGACCTGCTCATCAAGCATCACGGCAACACACGGAGCCTCCCAGGGAGATCCTGGCCTGGCAGAGGCCTCTTCCCATCCACCAAGGGTGGCAGCCGATCCCCCAAGGGCCCTTTCAAGGCTGGGTGTGCCAGCCCCGACCCTCATGGGCGTTCATGTAGGAGAGCACGTTTGCGAGGCCACAGTGACGAGAAGGAATACCTCCAACTTTCCCGCCAACTTTCCCAGAAGAGCCTCCAAGTCTGAGATGCGTGACTCCTGCTGGTGGTGGGAGGTCCCCGAGTCGGCCTTGGAGAGAAACAAGAGGACAAACGGTAGAGAAAGGGAAGCGACAAACACACACACCCTGGCAAGTCGTTCCCACACAGAACACCCAAGTGTGGATGCGACTGGTCACAGCGTGGCAGAGCGCCCGAGGGCTCACCACCCACCAAGGCTCTCGTCTCCACCGCCACGTCAGAGACCCGAGGCCGTGCCAGCAGCTCAGGAGAGAAGACACCACGTGGCTGCCTGCGCAGACAAGCTGGGGTTCCTTCTGGGGTCGCCGAGACCACAGTGCTCAGGCCAAGAGCAGTGGGCAAGCTTCCTGAGCCAACCAAACCCAGAATCTCAGCCCGAGGAACTGGTCCTGCTCTTTCTAAACGTCACTGTTTTCTTCAAAGAACTCAAGTGAACCGCATGCCCCAAGGGCGGCCTGTGGCCACCCCTTGTTTGGGAGCTCCCTGTCACAGCGTCGGGCCTCAGCTAGATGCCCTGGGGACCCAGGCTGTGGGTGGGACTCCACACTCACCCTGTGGCGTAGCAACGCAGGGCAGCTACTGTCCCACATGGGGCCAGGAGGAGCTACGTGCTGGTCTAACTGAATGGGTGTTCTCAAGGAAAGAACCGCCGCGCCCCCCCCCCCCCCAACACTGATGCTGGTGTTCTTAGGTCCGAAATGAAGAGCAGGACCAGGTCCCATGGCCGGGTCCTCCTGACCTTGGTCCCAGAGAAACACGGCAAGGGCCTCCCAGCCTCACCTGGGAACCCAGCAGCCCGCTGGCGCCAAGGTCCTTCAAGTGCTGCCCCACCATGCTCGTCACCAAGGACGACACCCGGGCACCTCCGTCGTCCATCTGGTCCACCCGCACTTGCAGCTTCTGGAGCGAAGCTGTCAGTTCTTGCAGCTTCTCGTCACGGCTCTGGCACTGTGCGGACAGCGAGGTCACCTGCCTCTCCACCTCACTCATCCAACGCCAGGAAGACGCCTCCGCAGCACCCTAAGCCAGGAAGGAAGGAGACGTTCCCACAGCAACGCAAGGGAGACATTAAACCGGCATCAGGTAACCTCGCTACAGGAGAAGCCAAAGCTGCAAAGCAGAGCCCTGGCCAGTGTGGCCGTGGCTGGGGTCGTCCTGCGCACCAAGGTGTCGCCGCTTCATTCACGGCCGAGGCACATGGCAGGTTTCGGGTTCAATCCCAGCAGAGGGTGTGCGGGAGGCAGCCCACCGATGTGTCCCTCTCACATCAATGTTTCTCTCCCTCTCTCTAAAAATCAATAAAAAAATATTTAACAAAACTCCTCCCAAGAAACTACAAGACAGAATATTACGGCAATATGTCAACAAAAATGCCCATTGGTGAATTTCCTTATATGGCAAGCTAGTGGTGGTTTTCATTTTCTTTTCTGTACTTTCTGTATTTCCCAAAGTAATAAACACTGTTTTTCTTCAAATTAAATTAACTGAATTAGGAGGTTACTTTACAGATGCATCACTTGTACTATTATGCATTTAAGGAGCCTGGTATTTAAAAGCATTTCCTAAAACAGGGCACTCCTGCCCCTGCAACGCCAGGTGAGGCCTTTAACTGGTTACCTCTGGAGGCCGGCTCAGGTGAGAAGTGTCCGGTGGGAACATGTCTTTGGGGTCGTCCGCCCTCTGTGTTCTGAGGATGTGTGTCCAGTTGAACACAGGCAGGAGGGAGAGGAAGCCGTCCGGGCCTCGTAAGGAAAGGCCAGCCCCTGGAAGGAGAGAAAGCCACGCGGTCGCGGTCGGCACGGCACATCGATGCCGACGCTCACTCAGCCCCTCCGGGTGGAGGGCAGTGGCCTCCCGGGGAGCGCGGCCACGTCTTACTCACCGAGGAGGAGGAGGAGTGGAATGAGCACGATGAGAAACTTGCAAATATTCCGAAGGCACCTAGGAATAAGGACATTTGCCGTGAGGAAGCACAAGGCAGGGGTCCCCGTTCACTTGACGTTTCCAAGTGACACCTCCCCCGCAGCCCCCGGGTCCCATGGAGGAACCCACAGGTTAGAGATGCAGTTACAGTTTCTCCACCAGCTGTGTCTCCACTGCAGGAGCCCTGCCTCTCCGTGGTGGCTTGGGCTCACGTCAGTAAGCACACACAGGCCACGCTGGGAGCATGGGGTGCCTCACTCATGGGCCCCGAGGTAACCTGGGCCGTGGGAGCTGCCCCAGCCCTGACAGGGCCTCCTCCCTGAGTGACCCTCCCATAAGAACATGAAAGCATGTTGTAAAACATAAAACGACATGTGAATGCAGGGCACATACTATAAGACTATAAATATAAGCTAAATCATTATAAAACAATGAATCAATTGATACCCTCCAATTAGCACAAAATGAGTTTGTTTTTTGTTAATCCTCACCCAAGGTATTTTCCCATTGATCTTTAGAGAGAGAAGAGAGAAGGGAAGACAGAGAGGAACATCTATGTGCGAGAAACACATTGAGGGGCTGCCTCCTGCAGGCACCCTGACCACGCCCAGGCCGGGGAGGAGCCTTGACCTGAATCAAACCCGGGACCCTTCAGTCCATAGGCCGGAGCTCCAGCCACTGAGCCAAACTGGCTAGGGCACAAAATCAGTTCTTTAAAACACAAAGCAGATGTGGCATCAGTTTCCTTACCTTGTAAGAAGAAACACGTTCAGCCAAGAAATCAAAGTCACAAACTGGTACCATCCGCTCCCCAGCCACCAGAACACGCCAGAGGCTGCCTTCCCTGGAAGAGGAAAACACCAGACAGTCCCGGGAGTGCTCTTAGGAAAGCCAGGCTCCTAAATGAACCGCATTAGTGACGGCCAAGCGGGGAGCATCGGGAAGTTGACGCACAGATGTTTGGGAAGCTGAGGGGTGCAGTGTAGGAGCAGGTATGTTAAGGGGTGCTGGTCAGCACAGCAGGACTCCACATGCTCCAACATGGACAGCACAGGCTGCAGCCACACAGGGTGCTCGTCAGCACACCAGACACGACTGGGAGGGGACACAGAGCATGCATCTCAGTTATGGCCAAACCAGGTGGCCAGACCCTCACAGCACCGGACACTGAGGACAGAGCCATGCACCAGCCCAGAAGGAAGCACTCCACAGGAGGAGCAAGCATGAGCCAAGCGTGGGGTGTTCGCTGGTTAGGGGAGTCGTTCCCTGCGGTGTTAGCAGCCCCGCCGGGAGAGTGTGAGCACAAAGCCAGCATAACCACCTGGAGCCGCCGCGGCCAACCAGAGGGCTGACCACACGGCCTGCGACACAGACCGCCCTGCAGCTCCGATCCTCCGCAGCGCCCGCTCCGCGACGTGACCTGTGGCAGACAGACGCGTGCGGGGGCACACTCACACACGAGACTCAGAGCAGCAGCTCTCCACGGCGGCCACACGGCAGGACACACCTGCTAGTCTGATTTTACCCCGATTCTCCTCTGAGAAGTCGACTCCCTTCTCAAGGAAAACAAAACAAAGCATCCAAGCAAGACACTGACATGGACTCAGACGAGGCTGCTGTGGGATCGCCTCCCTCCCTCCTGCCCGCAGGCGCCATGACGGGCAGCTGCCTGCAGGCGGGTGGCGGGGTCCGCGGGTTCACACGGAGAGAGGGACGTAAAACCCGCAGACACCAGTTGACATGCTCAGCTGAGACAGGCCCACTCAGGACCAGATGGACACCAACGGGCTCACGCTGCCCGCGGGAGGGCCCTGGAGTGCAGCGGACGCGGGTGCGAGAGCAAGCACACGGCGCCTTGTCAGCGGTGCACATCACGCACGACCCCGCTGAGCAAGCATTCTGCTTCGTTTCTGAGAGTGATTGCCGAGTGATCCACTCCGACTAGCAAGTGTGTGCCGGCGCCTGAAACTATTAAGTAATCCCGACATGGCTGATATGCAAAGAAATATGGGATAAGAGGGTTTTGAAAGTCGACTGTTTTATGTTTATTAATTAACAGCTGACAACTATTTTTGAAGCTCAGCTTTAAAAAAAAAAAGGCTCCCCTTAAGAGGTGCCCCTTTACCAAGAAACTTACAGGTACAAACCAGACACCTAATTCTATATAAATCTCCCTCCTGCCCGGTGAGGGGCAGACAGCCATCGCTGAGCTGAACTTTTAATTAAACCTCAACTAAGTTCTTTCATCATTCATTTAATTCATACTAAATACACTTACAGATAAGTTTGCAAGAGAGAGAGTCTCCATATTTTAAACCAAAGTTAACTCAAATCCTGTCCCTTTTTAATGGGCATCTGAATTCCAAACGTGGACAAGGAACAGGCATTTGTGGAGAACACGACAAAACGGAACAGAGCGAGAGACAACCTGCACGAGACAGGGTGGGCCGCGCGGTCCCTGCTGCCCTCTCTGTCCGGGGGGACCGCAGGAGGCTGGCTGTGTGGGTTTCGAGGTGCTCCGTCCCCGTCCCCTGATAGTCATCGCCTGCGGGTGGTGGTGACAAGCAGTTAATATGCAAACCTTGTCCATTTGAAAACTGTGCGCAACAATGGCAGTTTGAAACGCGATTACGAACAAGAGAAAAGGCAAAGCAAATGAACCTGGTGGCACCAGCTTCTATTGGTAAGGAATAAGCAGCAGCTCGGGCCACCCCACCCACCCAGGAGGCGCGAGTTCACGGAGCGATGCCCCGGCGTCAGGGGCCTGCGTGCAACGTGGGAATCACCCGAGAGCAGGTGCGAGACGAGGCCATACTTACACGGCTCCCCATTTACACTGGGGTCCCCGTCCTCTCTGAGAAACTCTGTGACTGTCCTCCTCCCATAGGGATCTGAACGAGCTGCAACACACGCAAAAGAGGCTTAGAAAGCTCGGCGCTCCACCGCCTCCTACGCCCAAGAAGCCGGCCAGGCAGAGCGCACGCGGGCCACCGGCTCCGCACAGCTGACGGCTCGCGCAGGCAGGAGCATGGCAGACAGGAAGAGAGCTTCAGGCCCCGCTGGCTAAACAGTACGCCCACCAACACCACGCACAGGTGCTGCTTTAACGCGTCTAAACACTGTTCTAAATGCCATTCGAAGAAATTGTTGTTTTAAAAGAGAATCAGAAACTGAGCACATGAAATTTTTACTTGAAAGTGACTTAAAGCCCTGGCCGTGTGGCTCAGGTGGTTGGAGCGTCCTCCCATACACCCACAGGTTGGGGGTTTGCTTCCAAGTCGGGGCACATGCTGGAGGCAATCAATCCATGTCTCCTCACCTCTCTCCTCCCCACTCCTCCTCTCTAAAAATTAATCCATAAGCATATCCTCGCATGAGGATTTTAAAGAAGTGACTTAAAAATGTTTAAACTCTGGTCAACTGTCGGAAAACTGAGCCACACAGAGGACAGGACCCCTCCGTCCGCTCCCAGAGGAAAGCCTGAGCCACGAGAGTCTGTGCTGAGGCCGTGCGAGCAGAAGCGTGCGTGCGCGCTGGGAAAAGGAGCACTTTCTCCACCTCGAAAGCATTATTTGGTGGAAAAAGAGAGAAAAAATTATTGAAGTACCTTGTGAGTCATGGCTTTCTGACTTAAAGCTTTCTGATTCACGATCTTTTGATTCATAGCTTTTCAATTTGGAACTTTCTGATTCATAATTGAGCTTCATTAAAACCACTCGAAAGAGTTGCACTAAGAATGATGAAAAGGATGACGAAGCGTACGTGGCCAGCCACAGAATCCTGTCCACGTAGAGAGACGCACCGCCTATCAAAAAACCGTGGACACAGTTAATCGCCTCCCACCGAGCCAGCATTTCCTCCCCAACCAGAGCCAAACCATGTGTGTCAGGCAAACCAGAACCGCTTCATAAATGGACTCCAGACAACACTTGGGACGGCAAAGACAAGTCAGAGCTGCTGCCACGAATCTCTCTCCGGCAATGTTCACACAAGACCCCGTCTGAGCTCACCACACCCGTGCTGCTCACACGCGTGCCCAGGCCCTGCAGTAACCACTCCCCACCTGATGGCCCGCCCACCTCCTGCCCTGCTGCCTGGAGGATGGGTGGCAGGTGAGGCCCCCGCACCTCGCAGGTCCTGGCACAGCACTCGAGGGGACGACGAGACAGAGGCGTGGCCTTTGGGGGCAGCTGGACACCCATGGGGAGCGCTGCCCCAGGCCTTGTCGTGCAGCGCACCTCGATTAGGGCCCGAGCTCCAGGTCACACGATGTGACCCCTGACACTTTCCCTCTCTGACCCTAACACGCGTGGGGCATACCCTACAAGGTTCAGGTGCTAGAAACCTTTATTCCTGGAAAAGCTTCCTCACGTCACTGAGGCGGGTGAGCACCTGCCCCACCTGGCAAGTGCACTGACCATGAGACCACCCGGTCTGCGAGGAGGCGCTCTGAACCTCGGCTCGCACTTGCCCTAGGCAGAAGCCTTAGTGGCGCAGACCACGGCAGGAAGCAGCAGGCTGGGGGCGACCAGGTTGGAGTCATTTTTCAGAAGTAGAAGGAGAGCTTTCTTGCAAACAGCTTTGTGAAGCAGTCGACCCTGAGGGCTGGCACTTGGACAAGAGACTTGTTCTGCTGCCTTGCACTCTGAACAGAGGCTGGGAAGCAGAGCCATTTATTAAGAGGTAACACAGGGTCAGTCTCCCGATAAAAACACCCAAGTCCCAATTTTCACCCATCAGATTGAAAATGTTTCAAGTATGAAAATAGGAAGAACTGTCAAGTCTCTGGGTTTGGACCCTCCGAGAGCCGCAGTGGGAGTGACCGGGTCAGTGGGACAGTGAACAGGGACGCACCTGGAGGCAAGATGCCCCAGGCCAGCCCCAACCTCCATCACCCAGCAGCTGCACAGCTGAGCCTCACGGTGGCAGCCTGAGGGTGGGACAGGCAGTGCTGCCAGGAGGGCGGGACACCGGGGCAGAGCCCGCAGCACAGGGAGTGCTTGGCAGTGCGGGCTCCACATGGCCAACCCTGGTTCGATGCAACGCCGTGTTAAAAAGGAAATCATCCCATTACAACTGCCTTCCCCTTCCCCTTTCCGCTTTCCTATTGTGTCCCTAACGCCACGGCAGACAGAACCACAAGCGTCAGAGCTGGGACAGGGACCTCTGAGTCCTGGTACCATGGTCCATTACGTCCACAGTCACCTGAGGAATGTTAACTGAGCACACTGGCGCTCAAACACGGCCCTGCCCTCCTGACACCTGCCGTCCCCACCTGCTCACCTGACCCACACTCAGACTGAGCGCACAGGAGCAGGGACTCGGACATGAGGCGATGCAGTGTCAGTCCAGGGCTCCCCAGCCTCCCCCGAGCATGTGAGCAGGGAACACAGGCAGAAAGTCGGGCTGGCGTGGAGGGCCCGAGCCAGCAGGGGCATCTCAGCCACACGACGGAACCTGGAGGGAGGCCTGCAGCTCTGGCAGGAAGCAGCCCTCAGCCCGGCCTGTGAGGCCGCAGCAGTTCAACAGTCACACCGCTCCGGAGCCTCCCAGGCCTCCATGCTCCAGCACCTGCTGCCAGAGCCCTGCCTGCCCGCGGCCAGAAAATGAAGCTGCCACCCCAATAGGCCAGGGCTCCCTCAATCACGAGTCAGGAGACCAGGGACTGCGTCCTCACTCCCACTGGCATGAGCCCCTCTGGCAGGAGGCGAAAGTACCCCCTGGAGCGGCTCCGTGGGTGCACATGTGTCTGAAAGTGACCGCACAGTCCCAGCAGCTTCATCTACGTGCAACTTTATAGACTTCCAGACACTCCTAGGACAGAAACACTAACCACATGAAATGTAAGTTGAAGGCCCCACTGGCATGGCTCAATGGTTGAGCATCAGCCCATGAACCAGGAGGTCATGGTTCAATTCCTGGTCAGGGCACATGCCTGGGTTGCGGGCTCAATTCCCAGTGTGGGATGGGTAGGAGGCAGCTGATCAATGACTCTATCTCTTTCTCTCTTGCCCTTCCTCTCTGAAATCAATCAAAAAATATTTTTAAAGAAATTTAAGTTGCAAGAGGATGAGAAGAAGCACAGCTACTTTTTGGTGCATTTCTTAAACTTTTACAGGATGATTTTGAGTTCAAGTCTACAAAAGATAAAGTGCAGATGCTGAGGCCTGTGACCCCAGGTTTTAGGAGGAGAGGTGGAATCTTTTCCTACCACTTACACAAGCGAGCAGACTTACGTTTCTGACTCCTGTCCCTTGAGTAGACCCTGGAGGAGGCGCCATGCAGGAGGAGCGTGTCCTGGCGCTCGGACAGCAGGGTGCAGGCCCTGCAGGTGTAGCCGTTGCTCCAGGCTGCGTCTGCGGCCATTTTGCCATTTCCCTGAACGACAGCTTTACTGCCACCTGAAGGTTTCAAAAAGCAGAGGGGCCTGTTGCTCACAACCTGTGGGCCCTCACTCACACTCTGTCTTAAAACGTGGGGCAGAAAAAGGACTGGGTCATTACCTTTAAGATCTCCATCATCATCAAGACCTAAAACACACACATATTTTTGCAATTGAGCTCAAATGATCAAAACAGAGCAAAACCCACTCAAAAAGTAAAGGTCACAATGCTTAATGACACAGCATGATGGTGCTGGTCAAGATTTACTTCCTAAGACGCCTAACATTCATGGCAATTTCTCCAATACACACACACCCTCTCTGGACGAGGTGGAAGGACATTGACGAAAATGCAAACATGCATCCACACGCACACTGCCCGTGCTAAGGATGCAGCATGCAGGCAAGGTTTGCGGGGCCAGCCGTTTCTCAGACACGGCAATCCTCCCGCCCCCCGCTCGCTGTCTCGCTCCCTAGAGCGGCACTCTCACTCCTGGAACAAGCCCGGGGCTTCCGTCTGCTGAGGCCGGCCAGGACACAGGGGACACAGCACGGCTCTGGGCCCATCAAAGCTGCTGCCCAAAGCATGCCATTCCTTGCAGGAGTGGGGTCGCTCTATGGCTGCCTTTGGTCAAGTCAGCTCAGTCCCTGTGTCTGTCCTGGTGCTGCCCAATGGCTCACCACACTGCCTGCCCGCTGCTGAGGCCAGGGAGCCGAGCTCACTGCTCACGGACGGCCAGTGCCACAAGTGACGCACGTGACCAGCAGCTCCCCACCTGCTACCTGACCAGCAGACGGGACGTATTCTATGCAGCTTCCTGCCTGGGCTTTGTGAGCCTGAGCAAAACCCTGACCTTACGGGGCTCCCCTGGCCACGACCGCCCTCCTTCCTGAACAATCTGGGCAATAACAGCCGGACAACTCACCCCAGAAGTGGTCCACTTTGGTCTGTTCTCGGATCAGAGACTCGTCCAGCACAGGCGGCCGTAGACAGGCCGTGCCCTGCAGACCGCCGCTCTGGCCAGCAGCAACCTGCCTTGAGGGGCGGTTTACACTAAAAGCCAGTTTGCTCGCACTTCTGTGCTGCTTTGCTGTTCTAAAAAGGAAGGAATAAGGAACAAGTTTATAGACTTTTTCTTGTAAATACAAAATGATTATATTTTACATACAAAAAACCTTTGAGAATAAACCATAGCATTTAACATTTTTTAAAAATATATTTTTATTAATTTCAGAGAGGAAGGGAGAGGCAGAGAGAGACAGAAACATCAATGATGAGAGAGAATTATCGATTGGCTGCCTCCTCACACCCCACTATGGTGATGGAGCCTGCAACTCAGGCCTGTGCCGTGCCTGGGAATGGAACCGTGACCTCGTGGTTCATGGGTCCATGTGCAACCACTGAGCCATGCCGGCTGGGCTAACCATAGCATTTTTAAGGCAGCGTCTTTGTACATCTCTCTGCTGTAAGGAAACACCCACTGATCTGGAAAAGTGAGTCCTAAGCTGGAGTCCAAGAGCGCCTTCTAAAACTGTAGTGGTCACAACGTAAAAGAACCTCGTATAAAAACAGCCTAAATATGAAAATAAAAAAGCCTATGATTTCTAAGTCAACCCCTCCCTTTGTAAACCAAGTGACCACACATTGGCACATCCCACTCTACTTCCCGGCCACCAGGAAAGACATTAAGTCCAGCAAGCATTGCATTCCCAGGGAGCACAGTGAAAAGATGAAGGCCTCGCACGCTAACGCTGTCGGACCCTGTATATCGCTAAGACCAGGAGGGAGGAGCAGGCACAGAGGGCGAGTGCATGGAGTTAGGACACCTGGGTGTGCCCACACCGCCAGGAGTGCCCACACCACGCACCAAGCTGTAACCATCGCAGCTTGCGGTCTCTTGCTGAGTCTCGGGGTGGGGGGAGAGAGGTGCAAACTCTGTCTCTAAACTCCGAGAGGACTCCGACCGGAGCATCAGCCTGCTAGGCCAGCAGCATCCCTGCTGACAGCACCTTCCCCGCTCCCGACAGAAGAGCCTGCGGGGAACCTGTCACTCGCACGTGGCCTACAGGAGACTGCAGGTCTTCCGTCTCGAATGCACACCGAGCTCGCCACTGTGCTCCTCTGGGCACCGGCAGTCTGTACCGCACACGGTGTTCGTAACAGACTGGCTACAATGGCCCCGCCCCTAACAACCTCTGCTGGCATGTGCCCATGTGATGGGCACTCAGACCTTCCCCAGGCTTGCAGACATGGGAACCTTACTCTCAACACACCAACGCCGACAGCCCTTATTTATAACACAGCCACGAGACCACACGTAGGTCTGTGTGTACGCCTGTCCTCAAATTCAAGACCTGGTCTTACAGGCCACGAGTGTGTGCGTTCGGCTCTAATCGGTGTTAGCACGTGTGTGAGCACAAAGGCGCGGGCTCACCTGGCCGTTCTGTCCTTCAGGGAGGCTGTGCTGCTGAGGCAGGAGCCGGCGTCCCCCGCCCGGCCCCCCTCAGTGGTAGCCAGGCGCAAGCTACGCCGGGACATTCTTGGAGAATCAAACACGGGGTCCAATCTGTGCTCAGTCTCGAAATCCAGAGCATCAGAAGAGTAACTGGAACTGGAAGGAGAGAAGCGTGTCAGAGAAGCAGGCTCACAGCACCACTGTAAACACACACACAAGGAACAGAGATGGGACCTGCTGTGTCTTTTTGGAACACCCAGACCATTGTGACGACTTTTCTACAAGGCAGACAGGCTGCACCCAACCGGCACGGGGGAAACCAGCCCCCGGTGCCTGCTGTTTAAGGCAGAGCAGACCTGAGATTGCTCGACGCAGCCATGCTGACTCACAAGAATCCCACCCGATGAAGCAGCAGCGACAGCGACCCCCCTGGTAGGAATCACAGTCACGAATGGCCTGTGCAGGACAGGAGGAAGCAGGTGCCGGGCTAGACCATCTGCTGGTTTGCCTCTAACACACCATCGAGCCGAGACAAGCCCGGGAGCTCACTCCAGCCCTCCATGGAGTTAGCGGGACCTCAAAGGCGTGGCCCTCTGTGTTGTTAGCAAGCTTTTCCACACCAAGAGACGTTCTCTGAGCGCCTACTCTGTGCCACCTCGGGTGGGACCATGCCTCCTGCCCTGCCCAGCAGGTCCCGGTGGCCTAGCCTGCTCAGGCCCCGCTCACCAGGACACATGTTACAGGGTCGCCACAGGGCGGAGCCACCGCCTGGCAGCCAGGAGGAGGCGAGCACAGGTCGCTGTGAGGAGGGGAGGGGAAGGGCCCGGCAGAGGGTTTCCCGAGACCCTGAGGGAGACAGGCTGCAGACCTAGGGCGTGGGGGACGGAGGGGGGAGAGGAAGCCTGGGAGTGCCACGTGTTGTAGAGGCTTCCCACAGGAGCGGTGGCATGGGAAGGACTCGGCAATCGAGTGAAGCGAAAGCTTAAGAACAGTTCTGCGTCATATTTGATATTAGAAAATAGTTTCCCAACCGTTTCCTCCTCAACTCTTCAGATCTGACACCAGAACATGCGTCACCACAACCGTCGCTGACACCACGCTTCACGTCCCAGGGGTGAAGGCTGCTCATGTGGGCCTAGGGCCTGGAGTGGGAGCCTGCGGCAGCCACGCTGAGTGTGCAGCAAGGAGGCCCAGGACATAATTTTACTATAGGCTAAAATCTCCTGTTTTCTTCCCAAAACATTTTATCTACCTGTGACCCAGTGCACGGACCCATGCACACTGAAAGGAAATTAATTAGAAGGTGGCCTGCGGGGTGGGACCAGGCATGATGGGCTGGACACACCCTAGAGCCAACCTCCCGCAGTCCCCCCGGGCCGGCACACCTGGGGTGGCGCAGTGGCTTGAAGGGCACCCATGGAGTGAGCGGGGTCCCTCCCGCAGGTTGGGTACCTCAACCTGGCCTGCGGGGACCGGGCCAAAACCAGCTCTCCACATCCCCCGAGATCCCGGAGTGCACGAGGGCACTCTGCGAAGCTGCCCTTGTACAGGATGTGGAATGCAAATGCAAGAGGCAACAGGGCCCAGGAACACAGAACCCACAGCCGAAGGTGGGATCACGCGGCCCCGCAGGGAATCAGTCGGGTTCCCTCCTCTCTGGTTCGGGTGCATCACCTGAGAACCACTGCTGCCAAGTCACAACTCGAAGCTCCTGCATTGAGCATCTGCCCCCTGGTGGTCAGTGCACATCATAGCGACCAGTCGGACACGTAGCATATTAGCCTTTTATATATACATTGAGTGGCCAGATTCTTATGATCTCTGAACATGTAATAATCTGGCCACTCAATATATATGAGGCCTGGTGTATGAATTTGTGCATGGGTGGGGTCTGGTCAGCCTGGCCAAGGGGAGGGGACATGGGTGATTGGCCGGCCTGCCTACTGGTTGAACTCCTGATTGAGGAGACAATTAGCATATTAGCCTTTTATTATATAGGATATACACCGAGTGGCCATATTATTATGTGTTCAGAGATTGTTATCATCTGGACACTCAATGTATATAGACTAGAAGCCCGGTGCATGAAATTCATGCACTGCGCGCGCGCGTGTGTATGTTTTCCAGCCTGCACCCTCTCCAATCTGGGACCCCGTGAGGGATGTCCAAACTAATGGGCAATAGGACATTCATCTCACAATCCAGGACTGCTGGCTCCCAACTGCTCGCTTGCCTGCCTGATTGCCCTTAACTGCTTCTGCCTGCCAGCCTGATCACCACTAACCACTCCCTGGGCAGCCTGATTGACGCCTGTTTCCCTGCCCGTCCAATTGCCCCTAACTGCCCTCCCCTGTCAGCCTGCTCACCCCTAACTGCCCTCCCCTGACAGCCCAACTGCCCCTAACTGTCCTTCCCTGCAGGCCTGGTTGCCCCCAATTGCCCTCCCCTGCAGGCCATCTTGGATTGGGCCATCTTGTGCCCACATGGGGGAGCCCATCTTTGACCACCGGGGGGTGGCCATCTTGTGTGTTGGAGTGATGGCCAATTTGCATATACCTCTTTATTATATAAGATTATATATAGAGAGAGATGACTTCAGTTTAAGGAAAGCATGTTCCTTCAAAACAGAGCTCCACAGGCAGGTGTGTACCCCTTCCAGGTCACCGATGGCCCTTCATGAACTAACCTCAGGAAGGATGGTGACAACCAGGTCTGCCCACCTCTGTCCAAGCCACACCTGTGTGACGGGCACAGTCAACTGGCAATCCAGAGGACGGGCACAGGCAGCGGCTCTCTCCCTGCCCTCCCCAGCCACCCGTGTCACCGTGTGCAGGGACAAGCTGAAGACTGTCCCCGCACTCATGCTCGGCGGTGTGCTTTCTGAACATCTACTCCTCAGCTGATCCTCCCACCCTGACCCTTTGTCCCCCGTCTCTCTGGACCGTCACCACAATGTCCTTCAGCCTCAGGCCAATCACAGCTGGACGGGAAGAAGCCGCTGGGAGAACGTTAGAACAGCAGCCCATGTAGACCACTGTGGTGGGGTGGGGAGAGGGAAGAGATAAACATGACACGCCTGTTTCCTAAGCTGTAAGGCTGTCTGAGCCCTGAGAAGATCTCTATCTCCTCTCAGAGGAAGACACGCTCCAGGGTCGTCCTAGTTAGAGTGGAACACACTTGAAAACAAACCACATCTTACACAGAAAGCACAGAAAGACCTGGACGATCTTCAAACTGGTCACAGCGCTGCCGCCCCCGAGCTACGCCAGGCTGGGCTCGCAGCAGGGAGGGCAGGGCAGGCTCAGTAATCCCCTCTTGGGCTCAGCCCTCTTTCCACTGGGACCTGCATCCAGGACCAGCAGGGGCTGTGGCCTCGGCCTGGGCTGGAGCCTGCCATCCTATCCATCCTATGAAACAGGTTCCTCCAGCAGATGCGCCTGCAGCCCCAGCGGAAAGACCCCAACATCTGCGGAGACAGAGACACCAGGCACCCACTGGCAACACCAGTGTCAATGGGTGCCCAAGCCCTTCCCTGGTTCTCTGTGAAGCCGGGGGTGGGGGCACAGAACCGTAAGGTGAGGGTGAGAGCATTAGTGACATCATGGGGAGAAAAGGCAGCGGATGAAGGCCCACAGGGAGCCGAGCTCCACCCTTGAGGGCCAGGTCTCAGTCTGGCTCTTTCCCCAGTTATGTGTTACTATGGACACCTATTGGTCTTTAAAAATCTGTTTAGATGCACTTTTAATAAGAAGACTGAAGGAAGGAAATACCTTCTGGCCGCTGAAAGCCGGAAACTGCCATGGACCTAAGTGGCGAGGAGCCGAGGCAGTGGGCAATGGGACGCCAGGGGACTCGCCAAGGCTGGTCTGCGGGCCGAGCACTGTCCCCACACTCACGCCCGGCGGTGTGCTTTCTGAACGTCTGCTCCGAAGCTGATCCTCCCACCCTGACCCTCTGTCCCCCGTCTCTTGGGACCTTCACCACGATGTCCTTCAGTCTCAGAGGCCAATCCCGTGAGCAGCAGCCTCGGGCTGTGATGCTCGCCCCTTGGGCCACTGTTCCAAGGCCTGGCCCTCGCTCCCCGCTCTCTCTGTTCGGTTCTCGATGGCTGCAAGGGCCAGGGGGTCCCTCTGTCCCCGCCCCACAGGTCTCGCTCTTGCCTGGCAACCTGTGTGGTCACCTGGTCCCAGTGCTGACAGCATTGCTACCTCTGTCCCCTCTCACTTCCAGTTCACCCTCACTGCCTCCACCTTGGTCTCTAGTCCCCAAGGTCCCACTTCCTTCTCCCCTCGGAGAGGAGGCAGCGTCTCAGATCACTCATGAAGGATCCCAGTCACACTGCCACCTGCAGTGCAGGGAACCCCCGAGTCCATCGTACTGCGCCTCCACTTTCTGGGCCTCACTGTCAGGTACCGTTTCTCTCTGCCTTCAACCTTTCCCTGTGGCTCCTTACTGCCCGTGTCCAGACCACTCCCCCCCCTCCCACCCCCCACCGCCCTCTCCTTGTGGTAAGATAAGTAATCACAGCCCTTCTTTTCCATTATCAGCCAACCTATTGGCTACAGCCCCCACCATCACTTCTCGGCCTCTAGGTAGGGGTAGACCAACTTCCCAGAGACTGAAAGGCCAGCTCCTCCCAGCGGCCTGCACTCAGCAGGCTGCCACCACAGGACAGGAGGCCTGACAAAGCTCCACAGTGCAGCCACGCCCACCACCGCAGAGGGGATGGGGTTTCAGTGAGTCGGGAAGTGGACAACATGACCAAGCTCCCCACCTGAGTGGAGACGAACCCCATGCAACCCGCTCAGAGCACAGCAGGAAGCACCACCTGCCGTGCCTCAGCCACAAACCACGGAAACCTGGGGCCGACCAAATCTCTCCAGCTAACGGCAGCTCCCGGACGCACAGATTCGCCCCGCAGACACGTCACCAGCAGAGCGGGAGAGCCCTGTGCAGGCCGATGTTTAAAACAGTTGTTAATAAAAAGAAGACGGCCCGGGAAGCTGGCGCACTGCTGGGTGTGGGACATACGGGGAGCTCTGGGAGTGGCTACTGACAGGGCGCCGCAGAGCTGTGCTGAGTATCGCCCTTCAGAGACCTGCTCCAAATCAACGCCCTGGGGCGAGAAGGGGAGCCCAAGGGCGGGACTGCTGATGCCAGGCAGGAGGCAGGGGCGGGCAGTGTCCCAGCGGGAGAACGCTGCCATGAATGCAGAGCGACCGGGATGGGAAGGAGCCTTCTCGTGCCCGCGGGGACTGTGCAGCGTGAAGCCGGCGCTGCGCACTGAGCAGTCACCAGGGGCCCGGTCACCAGCCCACCAGCTGGGAGAGTGGTCAGATCATCAGCCACGGGTGGGGGAGCAGGTCGGGGAGGGTCTGGAGGACAAGGCCGAGAGGACAACTTCTGGGAACCCCCTTCTCCACACGGCAGCCTCCTGTCCTTCCCGGCACAGACCTGGGTACCCTGTTCCTCGTTAAAACCTTCACTGGTCCCCACTGCCCTCGACAAAGACCCAGCACAGCCTGCAGAACCACCGGCCGTCCTTCCTCCTCCGGGCTCGGCCACCCTCACCCCACCCCCACCTCAGGGAAGGCTGCCAGTTACTGAATGCGCAGTGCTGCTGTCCCCCACAGACCAGACACAAGCATCTTTAAAACTACATCTTTAAAATAGGTTATAAAAGCTAAAAGTAAATTAGCAAGAATAATAATTATCCTCCACAAGATAGAATAAGGAGTAGTTTACTTGAGCTGGCCCACTCAATTTCTTATAAAATACTACAGGACTTTTTAAAAATACATTTGTATTGATTTCAGAGAGAAAGGAAGAAGGAGAGGGAAGTAGAAACATCAATGATGAGAGAGAATCATGGATCAGCTGCCTCCTGCAAGTTCCCCACTGGGGATCGAGCCCCCAACCCGGGCATGTGACCTTGACCGGAATTGGACCTGGGATCTTCAGTTCGCAGGCCAACACTCTATTCACTGAGCCAAACCGACTAGGGCGATACTACAGGACTTTTAACACACAAAATAGTGTGTTACTATAGAAAGTGTGAATAGAAACACAATAATTAAATGTGAGATTTGACTAATGCCCTTAAAATATCCTCCCATGTCCTTAAAGTTCCCATCACCCTTCATCCTAGAAGAGCCATTTCCTGTGCGCAAACCCTGCCAAGGTGCAAAGACTCT